>VYZQ01001742.1:1473-11651 GCA_013400655.1 Mystacornis crossleyi
TGTGAGTGTAGATACGCACGCGTAGCCACGCCCCCAGGTAACAAGCTCATAGGGACCTTTGGTCTCCCAGGTTTCTGGGTCCCTAATGAGGACTGGTGGTCGCTGTGACAACTTGAACCGATTAAAACTAACGATTTGTGCATTACTACAAATGTACCTAGGTTCTGTGTCCCTGTTGGTCCCAAATGTTTCCCCCGCCCCTGTGATTCTAGCTTTACACTGGAGTTTTCCCATGAGTCTTGTCTTTGCAGCCAGCCTGGCAGCCAGCAAGGTTGGGAGAAATAAACACCTATGAAACACCTATGCAAAAGACCATTCCTTGCTTTTTTTCCACTGGCAAAATTGTCTCTGGGAAGGTTGCATCAGACAGCAACAGAAGAGGTTCTGAATTCTCTTGTTATTCACAGAGTTTTAGGTCTCTACTCCCACCCCCATAAATTCTATAGCTTTATATTTACAATTATTTTATGAGAATGGAAAGATATTACCATAATTGTACCTGAAGAATCAAGAGGAATTGCTTTTCCCATAATATAATGTTGGATTAAAAATCATGGTACAAAGCAGGTGAGAACATAGGACTGGAACAGGTCTGAGACTGGGACCACTAGGAGTGTTTGAACTCCAGGGGAACTTGGTGACAGATAGCTGTCATTACCATTAGCAATGGTAAAGGGCCTCACTTTTATTTCTGATGATCACCACTTACGGTGATTATCATACCAATGCTTTGCCTTTGTACTGCTCCTTACAACCCTTTGAGCTCAGTGATCCAGCCTTGTTATCTGTCCACTTACTGAGCACACAACTACACTCAACATGGATTTCAGAATACTACAAGGAACTATGTAAAAAGCCTTACTAAAAATAAGTATACAGCATCTCCTGTGATATCCTTTTCCATTTAGCCAGTCATTTCATCACAGAATGTTTTCCCTATCTTCCTCCATGATACAGAAATAGCTTCTGGTCATCTGCTACACGTGAAAGGGGCCCAAAAGACCTGGGTCTATACCTGTGAGGTGGAAGCTGGAGGACGGGAAGAGGAAGAAGGGGAGAGGGGAGGGAAAGCAAGTGGTGGGAAGGCTTTCAGGTCCTCAGCCTTTTCCTTGTCCTTCATCACCAACCACCTCACCCACCCCACTAAACAGCTGTACCTTGTGGAATATGGGGTTACATCTGCTAAAATGGCTAAGGCTTGTGCTGACCAGCAGGCCCTGTGGGAAAGGCACAGCCTCAGGCTCCACGGGGGGACCTTGGCTGAGGGGCGAGAGGCAGCTGCGAGTGAGGAGAGATGCAGTTGGGTGACAGTTGGAAGGGAGATTGTGATTGGATGGAGGAACACGTGGGCAGCACATGAACGGGAAGCTGATTGGGTGACAGGACACGTGGGCAGCAGCACTGCAGCTGTGCCAGCCAATGGGTGCCCTTCTGCCTTGAAGTTCTGTTAGGCTGCAGCTTGGTTTTAGCTGTGTTCAGTTGAGATTAAGGGTATGAAGGGGGGGGGCGATTTTTGGAAATAAACTGATCTTCTTTGGACGTACAGGGGGGTCTGTCATCTTTGTTCCCCATTGCTACAGTACCTCATTTTCCCTACACCTCCTTTTGTTGCTGAGCTAGCTACAGAGACTCTTAATACCTTTCACTTACTCCTTAGTTTCAGGTTCAGCTAAGCTTTGGCTTTCCTAGACCTATTCCTGCATGCTCAGGCAAAATCTTTACATTATTTGTAGGCAGCCCATTACCATTTTCACTTTCTATGTGCTTCTCTTTCATGACTAAACTCCGTGATCACGACTGATCACATCACTCTTGATCCCCCACGCAGTGTGTAACAGCATTAGAATGCCAATGTTTCCTAAACTTTTACATACACAACAATAAACTGAGTAATAAATTAAGGAGATCACACCAAAAGAAAGAATTCAGCCAACTCTATTTTGCAGCTTAATTAATGATCAAATATCTGTCCTTGAAATTTCACATTCTCACACACATAAGAATTACTCTGGTTATTTGTTCACTAAAATCAATTTACAAGAATGAAATATTAACATAGACACAGAAACTATTTGAACACAAATTTTAAATAAGAAAGTATGAGGATAGAGTAAAAGGAAGCAAAATATTTTCAAGTTATATATAACAAAGAAAATTGCCTGAAAGGCAGATTCCTTTCTAAAGTAAAAAAATGAAAGCTGTTGTTTCTGGTTTCTGTTATTATGGTTGTAATTATTTATAACGATAAAGCCCAAAGGCACATTATAGCAACTATTGTGCAAAAGCACAGCTCTGTAAGATGAGTCCAAGAGCCTGAAAGTACATTAGTGCAAAGGGATGTTGAGGGCCACACTCCATGATGGGTTATTTCCTCCTTTCTTTATATCCTTGTTTTCTAGTGGTTGGTAATATAAAATGTTTATAGTTCAAAAACTGTTGTTCTACATCAGAAGATGGACAGTTAAAGGACTTAAGACTTTCAGAAGTCTATTTTTCAGAAGTTCAGTCCCATGATTCCTCTTCCCCTTTCCATTGGCCTTCATTTGACCCTTTCAAATGTACTAGATAGGTTAAATCATGCACACAGATACAAAAGACACATAAAAAACCAACAACAAAAGCCCCAAAACCAAACCAAAACCGCCTAAATATTCCACTCCAAACAAATGAACAAGGGACCTTCCAAAAACCACACAACACATCACATTAGAAAATAACAAAATGCATTTACAAGACAAACAAACAAAAAAACCCAAACAAAAACCAAACCACAAACACAAAAAAACAACCAACCAAATCAAACAAACAAAACCCCCCCACAAACTTAAACAAAAAAAAAAAAGAAGAAGAAAACACCAAAAATAAACCCCAAAACCAAACCCAAACCACCAAAACCCAAAGAGTCAACAACAGATTGGCAAAATTTAATTGACTTACTGCAAAGAAAGACAAACTGAGCCAGTAGGAATAAAATCTTTCTTCTTCCAACATACTGGGGGCATGAATTCAACTTAAAATGTGTCATATAATACCAGTCTGGTTAAGTTTTAGAAAGAGTGTAAACAACAGAAACAAGATATATCTGTACAATGCCTTAGGTCTGTCTTGGAGTTTAGTGTGCATAACAGTTATCGTTCTCCTAGCCAGAAAAATTAGAAAGTAACCATAGTACACTCCCATCAGACATCTTACATGCACACACACTTGCACTGTGAGCTGGCCATAGTACACAAAATTATACTGTCTCAAGACAAAAAAGACTCATATAGCTTGAAGTATACTGCTGGTTTGTTTTTCACATAGTATCTGTCAAGAAGATGCATAAGCAGGGCAAGAGATATGCTACACTCGCAAATTTTCCACAGACCTTTCTCTGTGAATAACCGAAGCCTCTTCATTATGTTTGCTTCACGTTATTCTGGTAAAATTAATTTGGATATTTTGAATAGAAAAGAAACACAGCTGAAATTGAGGCTACATAGGCTCATAATCATAGGAGCCATAAAGCAGAGGGAAGAAACTGAATATCTGTACCTCTGGTACTGAGAAAAAAAAATATTAAAAACACCCCATATGCATGAACTTAATTGCAGAAAGCAAATCCCCAAACATCTACCCTTTCAATATCTGAAGACACAGCTGCTTCTAGGTGTTATTTTCCCTGCTTCTAACACATCTGGATGACCTTAAAAATTAGTTGTGCATATTTGATATCAACCTGTGGTAAAAACTGTGTACTTAAATACATCTCATGCTGTGCTGATGCAAGCCACAGGCAATTCTTGTTATTTAGAGGGCCTGGAAGAATGGAATTTGAAAGTGGTTAACTACACAAATAGAACCTACGCATACACGTACAGCTTGAATATAGGATATATGGTGTCATTCTGTCATTTAAGCTGTCTGCAGAGATCTGGAGGGTCCTTTGTCACTAAACTTCAATATTTCACTAAGACAGATAGGAATCTCTGTGCAGCCTGAGTTCAAGCTCCTCTTGTAATGACATGCTGGCATATAAACTAGAAGCACTGCATCTTTGTGGAGAAACACTAATGGTTTTCCCTTGGTAAAACAGCCTGGGTAACAATATATGATAAGATAGGGATGTGAATGTAAACAGTGTATATGAGTGGAATGTTCAAAGGTATTTGAGAGAATACTTCCAAAAAAAGCCCAACCAACCATCTAAAAAACCCCAAAACCCAACAAACAAACAAACAAACAAACAATCAAACCCCAAACTATCCAACAAACTAAAAACAACGCTGATGGCACCAAAGATGATTAATATCTGCTGTAATAAACAATCATCTGTGAATGACCATGAAAATTTTGGGTAAGAAAATCAAACAGAAAAGATGAGTTATCCTTAGGTGAGGTATGAAAGAATCATGAAAATTTGAAAAAGAGAAGAGAGAAATGCACCTAAAATGCCATGATGCTGCCAAAGTGTCCCTGGGGCATAATGGCTTTGCCAGGCTGGACAGAGCAGCTCCTAGATTACAGTACACAGGGACCCACACCTTAGGGGGCTGGAATGCCACTTGGCCTTCTGGGGGTCTTCATCACCTGTGTGTACACTAGTAAGTTGAAAGAAGTGGGCTGCATGTGTACAATGAAGCTGGAGCACCCACATATGCAACACGAGCGTGCCAGTAAAGTATCCTATAGTGCCATATGAGAGATGGCTTCTGGTCTGGTTCTAACTTTTTGAATATGTCCATGTCATTAAGAATTCGGGGGATGTGTCAAGAAAAACTGTTCACAAATTTTTGGTCACTTTTTAACATTTTGTGTGTGTTCAGCTATTGTTCTGTCTGATATATTTCTGACACTGATCCTCAGTGTACAGTTACCCAATCACTCGTTAATCATTCATTGCTAAAAAATCAAACAAACCCAATAAACTGCCTGTATCTTTATTTTGTCTCATGTGTTATTATTTCTTGTAGTTAGCTAAATTCTCTGAGCAAGCTTGCTTTGAAGAAGCAGTGAAACACATATATAGTTGTAGTTTATTTTCTAAGGTTTCTAAAGTTACTAGGATCGTGACCTTGCCAATAAATAAGACACTGACAAATTATTAAAAAAAAAAAAAAAACAAAAAAACCCGGAGTATTACACCTGCTTACATCTCTTCAACTGGACTAATATAACTAAGGTTTTATCAGTGAGCAGAAGAAAAAACAAAACACAACTGACCCTTTATTATTTAGACTACAGATTTAATGCAATTTACCTGGATAATAAAGCAAAACTATCTAATGTAAGACGCTGGGAACATACTTACTACCAGCAAGCTAGCTGCAATTTCTGCAGTCATCTCAAAGCTAATTAATCTCAAGTATTAATTACTAAGAATAATAAACAAATGGCTAATCTAGACTTCAGTGAATTGAGACATTTGTGTAAAGCTATAAAACACCATTGCTAAGTCATCCCTAGAGGTGCCTAACTGCCTACACTTCAACAGCATCTTTGTAGGTTGTGATGAGAGGTGATTATCTTCCAGGAGATTAATCTCCATGTATTTCCTGAGTAATTCTCAGTTATGTCCTCTTCTCATATCTGTGCTGTTGAAAAATAGTCATACTTTTGTTGTTGTCGCTCATACGTTTAACAAATCTGTTTTGCAAACCTGTCAGAATTCAACGTCATGCAGTTTACTCACAACATAATTGGCTAACTTGATAATGTGATTTTTGTCATTTGGGCTCACTAAACTAAAACCTTCCACAGTAAAGGCAAGGTCTCATGTTGGCTACTTTTAGAGAACTTACATGCAATGACATATACACACACACTCTCATATACATTTATACATACACATGTATGTATACATACATACATACATACGTACATACAAGCAAGAAGGGAAAAATCAATCAAGCACTGTGAAACAATCCTACAGACATTTCACATATAGAAAGACACTCTATTGCTACTGAGAGATCTTTTATTGTAGGAATAAGTTTTTTTCAGAAGTCTATAAATCTTCTGAAATAATAAATATATACTTCTACTGTTAATACAACTTCAGGAAACTTCAGCAATTTTAGGTGAAGGATTTTTAGTCGTATTTTAAATGCTTAAGTACATCAGTTAATTTGAGAAACTATTCTGGTTAGAACCATTGCTATACTAAAAACAAACCAGAAGAATTAATAAAAATCAAAGTGAAAAAAGAGGGAGACTTTGTTCGACAACTTTTAGCTTTCGAGCCACTGTTACAAATATGCTCCCTCAAATTCATGTAAAATATTTAAGGAGAATGCTGACACAGCTGAAAAAAAAATTTACAGTAAAAATCAGTTTTCCGTTATGCAGTTTAAATATGACAGACTAAGTCAATAGAAGCATTTAGCTCACCAGACACAAGTTGAATTTTAATAGGGAAATAAAAATTCTTTGGAACAGATTTTCCATATATCATCTAGGATCATTATAGTAGCTTTCATTTCCTTCAAGGCAAGTGCTAAGGCACACTCCCATCTATTAGAGCAGACATCCAATAAGCAGCACCTCTTCTGCATCTTAAGTACTATTTTTCTTCACACCTATCCAGTAACAAACTGTTCTGCAGTAAGGTACTCTGACTTATTCCACTGAAACTTGCAAAATTGAATAGTCATCAGGAGAGATAACAGTCTTTCTTTCTTTACTTAACTGTCCTACCCAATTGAATAGTATTTACCTCCTGTCCCCTTTTACATAAAGGACAGGAGAGAAAATTAATTTCTTTTGAGAAAAAAAAAATGAAGGAAAATACATACTGTGGTCTCTTATACCTTGATGAGTGTACTCAGTTACAAATTAACAAATGTTTGTTCATTAAAATCCTGTCACTAAGGATCAAATAGAGTTGTAGTTCCTAGTTCATGTGGAAGTGCTCAGATGAGTGATACTTCAAATATTTTGCTCTGATTCTGGCTTCCTGGGATCCTGAAACTGGGTGTAACAGAACCAATCTACTCAAATCAGAACACAACAGAAAAAAAAAAAAAAACTACTCAAAAACTCTCAGGTTAGCCCAGAAAATTGGACTTTTTTTTTTTTTTTAGGGGGGGGGAGACAAAGAGTAGGGAAAAAGAAAAATCAGTTTTGAGCAGTTAGATGCCAACTTTCTCCTTGTTTGACTAAACAGGAAGAATACAATAGTGAAAACAGACTATCAAAACACCCACATAATTACCTTTCGGTGCTTCATGCCAATGCAGTAAGCACAAGAATGCAGAAGTCCTTTGTAGGTACATAACAATAACAGTAGCATTCAGTTTCTTTACCAGACTTTGTTTCATGTGCACTGTGTGTCACCTTTGCCTCCTTCCTTTGGGCTAAAGAAGCCTACTCCCAGGTAGCCCAGCTGCTTTACCACCAAACAATGTAATAAACTCGAGCAGATTTACCTTCTAGATAAAGACGAAAATGCACCAGTAATCTCATCTTTCTGTCTGCAAAAGGCAACCAGCCTTTAATTCATAGAGCACATGGTGCCATAGGAAACAACTAATTTAAGAACCACCATCTTGTTGTAAAACAACAGTTTTGCAGTCTATGAAGCCAGCCAGGTAGTAGAGAGACACAGAAATGAGTCCCTCCTTTATTTTTCCTCAGAATGGAATCAGCAGCTCTTCTAGGGGTTAAAGAGCCCCCATGCATCTTATATATATTCTATCAGTTTTAAAATAAATTTTGATTTAGCAATCACTTAGTGCTGAGATTAACAAAAAAACCCAAACCAAACCAAAACAAAAAACAAGAAGAGAACAAACAACCAACCAAAAAACAGACCTAGAAGTGAGATAAGTATCTGGAATGGGGTTAACATGAACACAATTCTCTTTTCAAACTGGCCTGCAGTCACTAAAATTAACAAGCTAGATAGCTATAGCAATTTAAATTATGTGCTGTGTTGGAAAGATAGTTTCTCCAGCTTCTCTCCAAGAATTCTTAGCTTGTTAGCTAAAAACATGTTAGCTAGAAACCTTCTAGAGTATCTCGAATGTTTAAAATTTTCTGAAGTAAGGAAGTAGAATACTGAGAGACAATGAAAACATACAGTAATTATTTAAGTTCACTTAAGGAAGAAATAGAGAAAAATCTCACATTTTCTCTAACATAAAGCAAGAACTATAGCCTATTTTCAATGACAATTAGATTCTTAAGCTATTTAGGTATTTGATTTAGTAAACCCTGTATAGGTGCCCAAATGACATACTTGAATATATTTGAAAATATGACACCAAATCATTTATGTATCCCATAGGATCATGACTTTACATTTCTGTCTTTTGGCTCCACAATTAAAATGTGCCTTGATGTATAATAACTTATATACCTCTTAACAGAAATAACAGAGAAGACTTGCCTAATTTAATATGACCATAGAGAGTAGAGAGAAAATTAAAACTGAAAAGTGATTTAATTATAAAGACCTTTCTGATTGAAACAGTTTCTTTTCTGACTAGCAGCAAAAGAAAAAAAAAAAAGCACAGATAATTACTGGAATAAAAATGTCTCCAAACAATAAAATGTAAAAAAAACCCTTTAATTGACTCCAATTGTTCAAGATATGCATTACATTTTCTAGCATTCATCTTCAAATTTTAATGCTATTTAGTAGAATATTTGAACAACATTGTAATTTGCCATTTACTGAACTGTGTTTTTAGCTCTGTAAAAGCAAAGCAGAAGAGTACATTGAAGAAACAGAACAAATGACAAGAATGTGATGTAATTTTTGATAGTATGAGACATACTATATTTGATGTTTATCATGCAGTAAAAAGATTTGACATCACTACATAGGAAAGAATCTAAATGATTGGGCTCATGGTACAACACTGGAAAGAGACAGTAAAAAAATCTACATAGCTCATAATCTGATAATCATAACCCTTCAGAGATGTCACGATTGCCAGCAAAAACACCCATCTGAAGTCAGTGAGGATGAGAGCAGGGCTGGATTTTGGCTCCCATTTCCTGGAAGAATGCTTTATTCTCCTGCTGTATGTTAACCCAGATAGGCAGCCAAACACCACAAAGCTGCTTGCTCACTTCTCCCACTCTGCCAGGAGAGTGAAGGAAAAGGAAACAAAGGATAAAAAAGAGAAAACTTGTGTATCAAGACAAACAGTAATGGTAATAATAATAATTGCTTAGTAAGTGAAGGGTAAGTGGAAGATGGAAGAAAACAAAACAAATCAAATGATGCAAAGACAATCACTCCCCACATTCCATGGGTAGAATATTGCCCAGATAGTTTCTGATCTAAAGATGGCTGACCTTCCTAAAGGCCCCTCTTTTCCCTTTTATTCATGAGTGTGGTGTTATATGGTATGGAATATCGCTTTGGTTAGGTCAGGTCAGCTACCTGGTTGTGTGTCTTCGCAGTGGATTATGCACCACTCCCTACCTGCTAAATCCATTTATTTTGGGGACAGAGTGAGAAACAGAGAAGTCCTTGATGCTGTGTGAACATAGCTCAGCAAAAACTAAAACATTAATATGTTAACAGTATTGTTGTGGTCAAAAATCTAAAGCACAGCCTCATGATCTGCTATAAAGAAAATGAACTCTATCCAAGCCCAGACTGATGCACCTTTGAAATGTTTCATAAAAAGTAGATGACAGAAAGTTTGCTTTTCTCCTCACCCAAGTTAAAAAGTTGAGGAGGCGCCCCCCCCCCCCCCCCGAGGGGAGGGGCCCTTGAGGTGGACACATGGCGGGGCACGGGGTCCCGCTCCCCCTGTTCCCTGGTCACATGNGACCCCCGCCCCCCCCCCCCCCCCGAGGGGAGGGGCCCTTGAGGTGGACACATGGTGGGGCACGGGGTTCCCCTCTCCCTGTTCCCTGGTCACGTGTGCCCCAGTCCTGTCCCCTACTGGCCACTTCAAATGTACCTGGCTGGAGAATGCTATACTTGGGTGGGTTCAGATGACTCCAGGGCAGTTTTTGGTGGTAGTCTGTGCCAGGTTCCAGCCATATGCGGCTGGAGGAATAAAATCTAAAAACATCAATGAAAATATCGTCTCCTTGATTCTTCTACGGGCCAAATCTGTCTCCAGGGAGGGTTGCAGGAGAACCCCACTGCAACATTAATGGTGGAGAATGGCAGCATTTTTAGCGATCCCTAGACCTCTGGAGACAGCCTAAGAGAAACAGCGAAGATTTCGAAA
>VYZQ01001742.1:12296-23599 GCA_013400655.1 Mystacornis crossleyi
ATCGTTGTTTGAAGTTCCACCAGGTACAGATGAAAGAAAACCTCTCCTGCCTCAGTTTGCACACGAAGTGTGCTCAAAAAACCTCCATCTCTCTCCAGCCAGCTCTGGAATGCTCCAGAAAAATTCTGTTTGAACGCTGGGGACTCCAAGGGGTGGATTGCATTCTTTTGAAAGTGTTTTTGTGATTGTGTGCCTGTTTGGTTGTTTCAAATGATGTGCTTTGAAACCTTTGAGAGAAACCTTCTTAATTAAAACAAAAGGGTGAGGAGGCGCCCCCCCCCACCCCGGGAGGAGGGGGCCTTGAGGTGGACACATGGCGGGGCACAGAGTTCCCTCTCCCTGTTCCCTGGTCACACGTACCCCAGCCCTGTCCCCTACTGGCCACTTCAAATGTACCCGGGGGGAGAATGCTGTACTTGGGTGGGTGTTCAGATGACTCCAGGGCAGTTTTTGTGGTGGTCCGTGCCAGGCTCCAGCCATGTGCGGCTGGAGGAATAAAATCTGAAAATATCTATCAAGATTATTGTTCCTGATTCTTCCACAGGCCAAATCTGTCTCCAGGGAGGTTTGCAGAGAACCCCACTGCAACAAAAAAGTAAGGTCGCTGTTAAATCATTTGAGTAACTGGATGTAAACAACAAACACCTATCCTCTTGATAAAATCCAGTTTGCAAAATTGGGTGGAAAAAAGGCTGTAACATTCCTTTTGTCCTGATTCAGTCGCATAAGACTATTCCTAATCCATGTTTTTAACTACCTCTCTTTGATAATAATCTGAGCTATGGTATACTGGTTTACAAGTCAAATTTGAATGCTTGGCTAATGAATGTTTGCCTGCACTAGGCCTATTTCTGGTGTAAGAGCTGGCAGTAGCAGTCCAAAATGCAGTGAAAAAGGAGCAGTTTCTTTGACAGTCTGTTCCTGACAGTGTTGGGCTTCTATTCTCTTTCTGGGCAAAATCCAGTGAATTAGTCTGCAGTGTCTTTGGTGATTTCAATTATATGGAAGAATTTGTGCTTAAATAGAAGAGAAACTCAGCCACAGTCCAATCTCAAATGAGATCTGTGACTGCAGCTGACAAGGGTAAGAACATGTTTTCTGAGCTGCTTCTGCTCTGTCAGCAGCAGTAGATTCTTCACCTACTTCATTTTCATCCATATGGCAAATGTTTGCCCACATTCTTAGGAAATCTTCTTAACTGTGGTAGCCCTTTGAGCTGTCTTGAATTAGGGCATTTATTGGGTGATAGTCAGCTTGGAACACAGATGCTGCTGCACTGAACAACTAGAACATGTCATGAGAGCTTAAGAGAGGTGGGATTTCAGAGTGTTCTGTAGTATGATCCACATCTGAGTAAACTTATGAACAAGAAAATTATTATTGTTTGGGTATTTATTATCAGTTATATTGTTAGGTATATTTTGAAGGTACCTTGCTTTCATCTCAAGAGAGGAACTTAAGCACGCAACACAGGGTTTTAGCCAAGGCAATGCCTAAAAGGTAAGTAATATGAAATTTGACCTGTAAATGCCTATATACTCTACTCTACTTTTCTATTATTTTTATTGCAGTGATAAGAAGGTTTTGATATTTCAAAGAAAAAAACAAAACAAAAAAAAAAACCCAAAAAAGTGATGTATTGCTGTTAAATCATGACCAAATTTCCTTGCCATGGCCTCACATGAATATCATGCTTGTGATGACCTTAGCATGAAAAGAAATAGATTATGCTTTTTTAGCATGCTTGAGTAAATTCTCTAATATTGTTTGTCTTCCCTTTTCATTGGCAAAATCTTAATTGGTAAATTCAGGGTGAAAAAGCAGTAATATTTTTCAGCGTAGAAAGAACAATTTCCTTGCATTCTTTTTAATTATATAGTAGCCATTACTGTTTTGTTTAAAAGCTTTCATAACTGAGATTAATGTGAAAAGGAGCACATTATTACTAAAACTTTGTACTCAGTGACTGTTTGAAGAGAGCTCATGTAACATCAAGGGCTTTTAACTTCAGTGCTTTTAATACAGTTCATATGCATGTTCATGTATTTGCTTCCTTTTCAAATTAAATAATTCCTGTACTTCTTCTCAATATATTTCAAAAATTACATTGGGGATTTTTTTAAATTCTGGGGTTTAATCTATTTTATTTTCAAATGTTTTTTTGAAGGGTGAAGGCTTTTCATAAAGTACGTAGAAGTGCCTACATTATTTAGAAGCCAAGGTTGAAGTAGCTATAGTTTGGTTGTATTTGTCATCTATACAATTAGTGAGAGGAGTAAGTTTCAAGGACCAGAAGGAAAGTAGAAATTGTAAAGCACTGCCAAGTCTGGTAACACAAAAGTGCTGAGGTTTCTGAAGCTCTGTGTTCCCAGGTCCAGCTAGTGAGTTTGAGTGCTAGCAGGCACACACTCACACGTACACACAGTATATATATGCATATGCACACAACAGGTCACAAAAACCAACACAGAAATTTATTTTCCGTTTCTAAATGCTCACGTGTGTACCAGAAGAGTATCTGTGTTGATGTAAATTAGTTAAGATAATTCTAGTTATGCTAGCATGTGAAAAACGTCTATTCTAGGAATAAATTTGTGTTATATACCCTTTATATGTTTGAAGGACTTGATACCTATATACTTGATGCCTAAACATGGGGATATATTATTCCAGAAAGTTCAGAACTGAAGGAAACATTGCAATTAGAATATAAAATAGGGGTTGAAGAAACACGTCCACCTGCTAGAAGATGTGGATGGGAAATAAACTATTAGAAAGACTATCCATGGCAAGTGATGTTTCCATATGTAAGGATTTTAAATACATATATTAATGCCAGAAGCATTGGGAGGGCATTAACAATTTCTGTAAGAATACCTTTGGGCTTAATTACCCTGGAAACAATTAAGCCAAGACATCAGCATCTCACCTTCTACATCTTAAACCAGATCAAGAAGTACTGATTCGTTGTGTTCAAAGATGCTTCTAGATAGGCAAAGGTTGCAGTTCCCAGTATGACTTGTTTCTGTCACTTACAAATGAAAAACCTTTTCAAATCTTCCTTGCCTCTGTCATGCTGAATAGTCTGGCTGTCACTCTTGGAGTGGATTACATTGTTGAAAGCAAATCTGTGTCACTGACCTTACCAGTGAGGCTGAGGATGCCAAAGAATGTCATCCCAGAGACAACATTTAGAAGTTCTCCATGAGACTTGTTGTCACTGACACACCAACAATGAGCTAGCGATGATAAATTGTCAGAATTAATGAATGCTGAAGTACATTTCGAGCAACATTTTGTACTGAGGGCTGAAAAGAGAGTTAACAGATAAGTAATCCAATTAATGCTATTGAATGTATATAATATATGAAATAAAGTTTAGACAGGAGATGGAATGTTTCTGGCTTTTCATTTGGAAAGCTCATTTCCAGCATCTAGCAACTTCAGTGAAAGACTATTCAGTGAATGCCCAGTGCTTATGGAAAGTAGGCCATTAATATACGTAGCCAAATAAGGTTCTAGGATTCTCCCCTGTTCTCTTATTGTCATAATTATTACTAACTTCACAGTAGAATTTATTATTTTTTAAAGTTTTGATTCAGAAAAATTTGCAACAAGGAGTATACTGCATGCAAATGAATTAGCATTGAAATCTAAGAATTTGTAGAGAGTACAGAACATGAAGACTTTCATCTGCTGCAGAGATAAAGAGATATCATAAAATTAGGTCTAAATTGTATAAGGTCTTGAAGAAGATGAATATCTTATACCTAGTGCACTATGGAAGAGGGCATCAATGCCTGGACTCTTCATTGATGTGTTACAGAAGAAATGAGAGATGAGGAAGATAATTATAGTGGCTGTGATTTTAATAAATTAAAGAGCTAAGATTAGCATCAGACTACAGGAAAAGTTGCAGTAATCAAGGTAAAATTTAACCTGACACTCACGTAACTAGGAATAGTATAAAGAACTAAATAATTCAGTAAATCTTTCAGCATTTAGCTTTTCAGTATGAAGCTTTTACTGTAGCTTATCTTTAAGGATATTTATTCACTGCCATTACTTCAATTACGATTCTCAGGGTTATTGCAGAAATGTAATGGGGACATGAGCACCTGTTGCGATGACCCAGCCCTTCAGGCTGCGTGTCAATCAGGGCTCCAGTGGGTGGATTTTCCCGCCCAGGACAGTGGGTCCGAGGGCAGGTCTGAGGATGGTGCAGAGGGTGGCACAGATGTGTAGGCCACGCCCCCACTGGGTGTCACTCCAGGCTGGGTCACCTCCCCTTGTTCTAGAAAGCCCTGTGTCTGTTTAAAGTTCTTAAGTCAGTGATTGGTTTCTCTCTGTTGCTCCCGCCTCCCTATTTCCACCATTGGTTAAAGTTTACATCATCCTGGTTTATGTCACCCTTATGTTTATTCATGTATGTCATTGCCTATGTAATAAGTTTCTGGAAAGTTCTATTTGCTTAGTCCCCCCACATTGGTTTGTTTAAATCGGACCCTCCCCTGAGACCCTTTCATTGGTCACCTGTCACGGCATGTCATTCCCTTATTGGGTCAATTCTCTGTACCACCCCATCCATCCCTATATAAAATCCCCTATAATGTTATCGCCTGGTCTTTGCTGCTCCGCTCTCCGTGCTGCTGTGTTTCTCTGGCCCCCCTGGGTCCGGGAATAAAGACTTGGATNCATCATCCTGGTTTATGTCACCCTTATGTTTATTCATGTATGTCATTGCCTATGTAATAAGTTTCTGGAATGTTCTATTTGGTTAGTCCCCCGCATTGGTTTGTTTAAATCGGACCCTCCCCTGAGACCCTTTCATTGGTCACCTGTCACGGCATGTCATTCCCTTATTGGGTCAATTCTCTGTACCACCCCATCCATCCCTATATAAAATCCCCTATAATGTTATCGCCTGGTCTTTGCTGCTCCGCTCTCCGTGCTGCTGTGTTTCTCTGGCCCCCCTGGGTCCGGGAATAAAGACTTGGATTGCTGCTACAAAGAGTCCATCTCTCTCCTCTTTTGCCTGCGCCGCTCGATACACTTACCAGCGACTGCTGTCAGCTGCCTGCTGGAGCCTGAAGCAGCCACATACGATTCGTCTGCTAAGCTTTGGACTGCCCTTGACCGGGACACCTCGGCAAGACGCCTGCTTGGCCTCGGGGCGGCCAGCAGTTAAGCGTCAAACACCAGTAAAACTAGAATTTGCCAGATAATGCCACAGCAGGCCAAACTTGAAAAATGAGAGTGTTTCCGTATGACAAAATGACTGTGTGATTACAGTGCACTTCAATCTACGAGTACCAACTTGATTTCATTAATGTAAACACCGTAACTATCAATGAAAATGTCAGCTTAAGTTCCTGCTAACAACCCTTGCAGAAAATTGGCTGACCATTAAAGACCTCCCTACTCTATTCACGTTGTCTCTTCACTAGTTTGCTTAAGCTCATATAACTTTTTTTTGAGATCATGCTAAAGAAATGCTTAGTACATTTAACTGAATGATACTCCTTTCAGTGAAAGAATCACTGACTGGAGCCACAGCCTCTTTGTATCACTGGCAAATGCAGAAATGCACTGTGATACCACACTGACCTAAGGTGCTGAAAAACCCTGGCCAAAGGGATGGCCCTTCTAACATGTCTGCACAGCAGCTGAGCTCTGTGCCTCTGTCCAGCCCCTCCTTGCTCTGTGGCTGGAAGAGTCTTGAGTAAAAGGTCTGATTTGTTAGATCCCTTCCGACCAAAGTAATGCTGCTGCCTAGCAGCAGTTTTAACACAGTTACAAAATGAACATATTTATAGCTAATGCATTTATAATACACTCAGTTCTAACAAAATAGATATTTTTGTTCTGTGTGTCACAAATACTTAGGATTTCACAATACGTCACAAATATAGGTTTCTCTAAGTTATTTTTTAATAAAATGGAGGTTAAATTAATCCCTAAAGTTGATTTCCTCTGTTTAAAGGCACATCAAGCTGAACAGTTGTTACTTATATTTTAGAAGGTCTGGAGTTTATTAGGAGGCAGGTGCGGCAATACTTCCAGTTTGCTTCCTAACATCCTCACATTTAAATGAACTGGTTCTAGCAGCTGATAGAATATAAATAAAAATGTCTTCTTATATAATGCTTTAACTACAGTTTTCTTTTAGTTAGAACATTTGTTTAGGTAGTGCATTTAGAACCTGAGATCTGATGCAATGTCAAATGTTTTACTGGCAGCATGATACTAGCATGGATGAAAAAGCTTTGTACAATTCTAGAAAGTCTTTTTAACATTCAGGTCAAAGAGAACTAAAGAAGCTTTATAATGGTGTCTGTAAACCCTCTTCACTTGTGAACAAAACTATGACAATCGGGAATCACATATCTTGCCCCTCTTAACTGCCTAAAGCTATAAACAGACACCTCTGCAGGTGCTGATATAGCAACATCAATCTATCCCTTTTTCACTGGCTGGAGCTTACCCCTTTTCACAGCTCAGCTGGTAAAGTGTTTCTGGCAGTTTCTGTCTAATCCACATTCAGAGCAAAGCTAGTGAAGTTTCCAAATGATACAGAAAAACACACCAGGCTGTTTCTAATAGAGATTAACACAGGATCTGCTACCAAGAGGTTGACAAGTGGGCTTTAGCTGTGTGTACATAGATCTCAGCTTGCCTGTCTTGGAAGTAGTCCTGAGATATCTACTACTTGGTTGGCTATTCTGAGTGGCATAGACTCCAGCATAGAGAGGACTAGGAACAATATCTATCAGCACAGCTAGATGTGAAAGAGCTATCTGTCCTGAGCCTCAAGTCAACCATTTAAATTGCTTGTGTTTACCTGGCTGCTTTTGCCTGAAGAGGAAGAGGGATCAGTCACTGGAACCACTCTGCTGGAGGTTACTGCCCTCCCAGTTCTGCTGGCAAAAGGTTAATAATGAGCAGCTGGAGGGCATAACCGTAACAAGGGTCTTCCACCTGCATGCCAACTACCGAGATGGCTGTCTACAATCTGTTTGACTGATCTAACTCTGCTAGCTTTATTGTGTAATATAGACCTAGGTTAATTAAAGCCACTTTGCAAATTGCTCTGCGTATAAATCCTTAAATTTCTGTGATTNGAGATGTTCAGAGAAGGGCAAAAGGAGAGGAAAGGGTGCCTGAAGTGTTTTGGGGAGTAGTTTAAGAAATCATTTAGGCTGGGATAATCTAGCACTTCCAAATCCACCACTATGCCATACCCTTAACTATAATACCTACATGCCTTTTAAAACACCTCCAGGATGTCAACTCAGCCACTTCCCTAAGACGTTTGTTCCAGTGTTGGATAAACCTTTCAGTGAAGAACTTTTTCCTTATGTCCAAACTAAACCTTCCCTCTTGTCCTGTCATTTTTTACTTGGGAGAAGAGCCTGATCCTCACCTCACTACAACCTTCTTTCAGGGAGTTGTAGAGAGCAATCAAGTGTCCCCTGAGCCTTCTTTTCTCCTGGCTAAACCCCAGATCTCCCAGCTGCTCTTCATAAGGCTTATTCTCTAGAGGTGTAGGGAATAAGAGAGAATGGTTACTTTCATAGTGCTGATGAGTGCACTTGCCTCACCATGCTCTATACTACATCACCACTGTCTGTCTTGCTTTCTCATTAAATTCTACGTATTTTCTTGGGTGAAGGGTTCTTTTCATGTGCACATGTATGTGTGTGGGAAGTCCAAGAGCCAGTGACTGGAGTGACAGAGAGTCTGTGTGTCCGGGTCACCGGCAAGAATGATGAGTGTTTGCACACAAGTCAGTGTATGATCAGAAACGAACACCAAGTCAGCCTCGCTGGTGAGTAGGTGGGACCAGACACCCACACGTGTGGGCTCTGGAGATTGACTGTGTGATGTCCTTGTGTATATGAATATCTCGGTGAAAGGCAGTGGGGGAGTGGGAGGGTCCAGGACTAGCGCATCTAATACCTCTATTTCAAGGGATACATAGATGCGTGTGAGTGCAGGTCCAAAGACCTGCAGCTAGAGAGGGGTTGTGGCCTTCAAGGTGGAATGGCCAGGTGCCACCAAGTGGAAAGCCTGGCATCCAGGGGCAGCAAATGGGCAGACCAAGTCTCTGATCCCAGATACTGGATAAGTGAACATGATGTGCTTGTATCTGTTCCCACTATTGGATCTTTATCCTGGTCAGCCAGAGAAGGGAATTGAATGAGGCTGTTGGTGGTGTTAGTGCTTGTGCAAATGCTGCGTGTACCTGCACGTGCTGATCTGTGTGGCTGGCTCTATATACAAGGCAGCATCTACTGTATATTATGTTTATGTGTGTGCCTACTGAGAGTGCATGCTACTGGTGGCACCAGCAGCCTTGATCTCTTGAGGTTAGATTTGACAGCTCTCTATCAATATATGTACAAAATCACATATGAAGTCCTGAGCTTCAGATATGCTAAAAACCACTTATCTACACAAGTTGTATGCATGCTATATTGCATGTATGTATTAATTTTTGAAGAGAATATGTAAATTCTTTTGTGCATAAAATTATTTTATTCTCTATTTTTTATAAAATATTTCTCACACAAGGTGCTCCTAAATACAAGGTTAAGCTACATAAGTTCTGAAAGCAATATGTATCACTATATAGACATAGGCCCAGACATGAGATATTTTACTGGTGGTGATAAGGTGCTCCCAGCAAATGTCATGAGGATGGATAATGGAGAAAGGACTGACAGCCAAGATGGGGATTATATCACCTGAAGTACTACCTGTTTTACTGCCTCTAGAAGACTACCCTGATACTAAGTAGCAACAGCCCCTGGAAGAATGCCTGTCTTCAGAATTATCATCACTACAGATGACAAAGCTGCAAGAAATTAAGGTACACTGGAAATCATGCAAGGAATTGAAATGTCTTTCCTGGATTCTAGATCCAATTCCCTTTGGCCTACAGTCAATCAAGATGAAATCTAATTAGGTGTTTTGCATACATGTCTGAGAGACCATAGTAATATTCCTGTGAACATGAAATATTAGATTATAAATATAAATTCATTAAAGACTGTAATTTTCTCTTGAATAGGTGGGAAAATATATTTACATCAATGAGCATTGCAATTCTTCTATCACAAGGTAATCAAACAGCTGGCTGAGTCTTCTTAATTGTGAGCAATAATTATATTAAGGTCAATTTTAAAGTTTAAATATTTTACTTTGCTTAGAAATAAGTATGTAACTATGATTTTATGTTTTGAGGTTTTTTTACTTTGCTTGTTTAAGAACCAGCTTCGTACAGAAGACCAAACCTTGAAATATTTAAATGTGATTAAATTGATTTAATATATGATAGTCCCAAATGTGTGTCATTTCTGATGTTCAGCTGCCACACACAAAATTTAAAGATAAGTAATATCATTACAATCAGATTAGTGAGTCTACACAAATAAATTTGATTGCAAATCTATATGAGTGAAAACTGCACTTCCTAGCGAGACCACTTTGCATATCATTAGCTTAAAATGAATTTTCAACACTCATATAAGATACTGACTGGCAAATCCAACCTTTTTAATAACACTATATAAGTCCAGAAAACTTCCTATCTCCTGGGACACAGACTACCAACTATTTCCTGCTGGAACTTTTCACCTGATATTTAGTTTAAAATGGAATCATTCATGTGGATTGATCACTGATGAAATTGGAAGAAGCAGGCTTTTAGGGAACAGAGAATTTTTGTTTTCATTGTGTCTGGGCACCAGGAACAAACAAATATCATCACTATACAGACAAATTACCACATATATAGTCAAATAAAATTACACATGTTCAAAACAATATAAAGCTGCATAGGGGTGCAGTAAAATAAGGGATAGAAAAATGTGTGTGTATATATATATGTAGAGATAAAATTATGCTTCTCCATTAAAAAACTCCATAAGCCAAAGGAGTGCATTAAGTTTGCAGTCCTTGAGAAGAGACTGCTTTAAACCTCAGAGCACTTGCTTTTCAAGTATGGACTTCCTATTGGCTTCAGTATTAATTCCAAAACTTTCATGAATCTGTACATATAATGGTTTTAGACATCACAGTTAAGTTTAGTTTCTATGCTGCATAAAATGAGTCTAGCCATGCTCCAGTGACACAGAACTTTGACACTAGCAAAAAAAATACATAACTAGACAGAGCCTGAAACTCTGACAAAAAAATACCTGGGCATTAACTGGAGTTAAAGTGAATTGTATTCTAAGCTCTGGTAAGGAGCAGCAAAAAGGGAATCATATTTAAGTTTGGTATTTAACATCCACTCTTTTGATCTCAATGAAATCTCCTGAAATTTGACTTGATAAAGCTTATAGCAGACTAAGTTCCTTTAAAAAGGCTTTACTATTATTGCAATGAAAAAGTGTTAAAAAATATGGCATTTAAACAATGGATTCTTCATCACTCAGTCTTTATATCAATATTCGCTTCTTTGGAATGATATGCTCTAGGTCATCAAATATTGCAGGTTTGACAGAGAAATTATAATGGAAGGAATTTCTCCTGAATATCTTAATGAAATAATACTACTTTAAGTTGTGAATTTTAGAAAACACATTCAATTTACTTCGGGGGATCAAATTATCAAATATCCAGCATGTTTTTATCTACCTAATATAAGCATCTTCTTTTTTTCTTTTCTTTGTTTTTTCTTTTCCAAGTATTTATCTGATGAGGACGCAACATATTCACTACATTTTATGATAATTTTACAAATTCAACATAGTATGAGCATTTAAAAGCCATTAAACCCATAAGTGGACTAGAAGTGAACCCCATTATGAGCTTTAAATGATTAATTTCTTGGTTTTGTCTTTCTTAATACAAAAGAATCATTATTTTTAGGCTTGAATGAGTCTCACATTATTAACAAGTATTCTATTATTACTTTCATATTATATTATTTTCTTTCAAAACGTTCAAATGTATTCAAAAATGTGGACAAGTAATAACATGAAGCTATTTCAAAAGCAAATTCTTTCAAACAAAATAGATTTTTTAAATTTATCAATATGTAGGAAAAGTATAGACAGTAGCTTTCCCTTTTATATATTCCCGTACAACTAGACAATCCAGAGAAATATGAATCAAAATATGTGTTTCTACTTTTAGAAATCTAATTTTAAGGATCTCTGTATCATTAAGGGTACTGATCAGAACAGAGTTTGAATATCTTATAGGAAACATCAGTTTATGAAAGTGACGTAAAAGAGAAGGCCTACAAACAGCATAGTCCCTGCCAAAATCAAGAAACAGAATGCAAAATCTCC
>VYZQ01001744.1:0-38237 GCA_013400655.1 Mystacornis crossleyi
GATTCTCCTCCCCATTCCACCAGTGGGGGGCGGGGGGAGGAGATGAGGGAGCAGCAGCATCATGCTTAGTTGCCAGCTGGGCTTAAACCACAACAGGGATAAAGGGGTATTGAGGACCAGTTGTACGGCAACAGGGTGTGGTTAATAAGGGTGTGCGAGTATATATGTCTAGGGGTGAGGCACCCGGGGAGAGAGAGAAGCTCCCTAACCAGCCACTGCATGTCCAGAGCCAGCATCCGAGGAGCCATGGGGTTAGTGAGTGTGTGGTCTGTACCAGCAAGTGGGATAGGGTTGCACACTCATGGGCTGTACATCCAAGTGCCAGCAACTGGAGAGATTGGTAAGATCTGGAAGCCAATTCCTGGATTCATTAACCATATAACCACTATAACCATAACATAAGAATAGTGCTATTATCTAACATACAAAGATTTAAAAATGCAGGAAATTCAAAATTAAATTTATAATACAAATCATAACATGTACGAAGGTTTAGGAAAGGCACTAAATCACATTCTCTATAGTTTAGTATGTGATTACATCTTTTGGGTAGGCTTCAGCAATTGTTCCCAGCACAGCAAGTATGTTCCTGAGGCCCAAGGGTGTGCCAGGTTTACCGCAGAGAGCAGCCCTCCGCTCTTACATCCATAGCAACATCTGTTCCTATGTAAGAGGTGCCCTCATACACTGGCAAGAAGAATTACTAAAATCACTATTCAGCACTTTAGACCTAGGGGTCCCTACGGCTTTGGCTTGTTTAAAGTATTGTGGACTAAGGGCACCAAGAGAGGTATTGCCTGCCTTTAAAGTTCATCATGCCTGGTTTAAAAACAAGAATAGCAAAAAGCAAATGGGGTATAAACAACTTTTTCTTTGGTTTCTTCTAGTACCATTTCCAAGAATTCCTTGGAGACTTCCCTCCTGCAATTAGAATGCCATTTTACATGGACTCTGCTGAAGCAGCATGTAAGTCTTGAGTCCCTAGAGGAAACAATAGTTGATCATATCAAGTTTGTCACAGAATCCAAGATTATCGATTATAACATACTCTCCTATGTATGTCACCTAAAGAATTCAAATGAGGAAGGCCTGAGAAATCTCAAAAAAGCTGAAGAAGCTGTTCAAAAACTTTATCCAGGTGAAATTGCCAGGAGAAGTCTTGTTACCTGGGGAAACTATGCCTGGATCTATTACCACATGCAGAGATATGAAGAAGCTCAAACTTATGTAAGCAAAGTGGAAAACAGCTGCAAAAAGCTTTCAAGTACTGCTCACGGGAAGATTCAGCTTCCAGAGATCTATGCTGAGCAAGGATGGGCATCATTACGTTTTGGGTCTAATTACTTCAAGAGGGCAAAGATTTGCTTTGAAAATGCTCTGAAGAGTGAGCCTGATAACCCAGATTTTAATGCTGGCTATGCAATAGCAATGTATCGCTTGGAAAATTTAGCTGAGAGGTATTGTGAAGAGAAGAGTCCATGCCTTGAGGCCCTGAAGCACGCACTGGAACTGAATCCAAAGGACACTACCATTATGGCATTACTTGCATTAGAACTTCAGCAATTGAAACGAGTTAATGAAGGCGAGAGGTACATTGAAGAAGCACTGCAGATAACCCCTGATTTTCCTGTTTTCCTGCGATATGCTGCTAAGTTTTACAGAAAGAAAGGAGACGTGAACCAGGCAGTGGAGATTTTGAAAAAGGCCCTAGCACTGACACCAAAGTCTGTCTTTCTGCATCACCAACTAGGACTCTGCTACAGATTCAAGATATTTCAATTGAAAAGGACAGGATACACACCTCAACAGGAAGTGGAGAATCTTGTCCAGCTTGCCATTTTTCATTTTAAAACAGTGATAGACAAAAAGCCAACATTTGTTTCTGCCCATAGTGACCTAGCAAACACATATGCACTAGGCAAGAGGTATGAAGAAGCTGAAGAGGTATTTCAGGAAGTGCTTCAGAGAAATAATATATCTTGTGGTGAAAAACAAGAAATCTACTTCCATTATGGCAATTTTCAGCAATTTCACATGAACTCAGAATCAAAAGCCATTAAGTATTACATAGAAGGTCTGAAAATGGAAAAAGATTCCTACGGAAGAAAAAAGTGCAGAGAAGCTGTGGAGACGCTGTTGGAACAGAAAATTAAGAGCACTTTAGGAGGTGCCACAGATTTTGGTACACTTGGACTTGTTCATAAGCTAAATGGTGAGAAACAAAAAGCAATTGAATGCTATGAGAAAGCCATTGCTTTGGATCCCAACAGTGAAGAATATCAGAATGCATTATTTGAGCTACAACTTTCCATCTCAAGCTAAAGCTCACAAAAATCCTACGTACCAAAAAAATCCCCCAAAGAAAGGACATTTCAACAGACTGTCAAAACTTTTTTTGTTGTTTTTTTTTCATTTGAAGGTAGACATTATGACCAGATAAAACACAAGTGGCATCACTTTCTGGTAATAATGTAGAAACTGCAGACAACAATTTTTCATTTGTTCATTCACTAACAGAGAGCATGCTTGGATACTTATATAATATATATTTATAGCTTAGTCTTCAATGCTTACATAGGTATAAATGTTGTATTTAAGAGATGAGCTGTAGAACAGAGAACTTCTAAGCTGAAAATCAGATATTACTGTCTACTGAGAAAAAGATAAGGGAATCGTAGTATTTTGTCTGTACACTTGAAGGGTATGCCTATACACAAATAGAATTTCTGAAGCTTTTTAAAGTATTTAAAAAATATCTTTTGTAGAAGAAACTTCTGTTGAAGGCTTGTTCAGTTTACTACCTTGTATGCTGTTTAATTATGAAAAACAAACACTCTTTAGCTAGTCCACTGGAAAGCTTACAAAAGGTGTATTATTGTTGTGAACTAATAAAGTCTGTTGAATCCACCAACTGTTGCTTCTGGGTATTTCTCTGATGATCAGCCTTCATGTTGGTAGATTAAGTAGAGAGAAATAGCCATTCAAAAAAGTAAGAAGGATGGAGTTTTGGCAGGATATGAAAGGCTGAGGAGACAGCCCCTTTATTTTCCCTAAGCTCTCAGCAAAGCTGGCTCCAGGGGCATTGCACCAAAGAATTAAACTGTGCACAAAACAGCATCTGTCTAGTTTACCCAAAACACCCTATCAGGAACCACACCAGCAAACATCTGGAGAGGAAGGAAAGGCAGTCTTTGAGATGCCAAAGAGATGGCTGTGGCCAGCTGGTGAAACAAGCCAGGGATAGCAAACACACACAAGAAATGACCTGAACTGGACATGGAGGGCAGAGCACAGCCAGAGCAGAATTGGGTGAGCACCACAGAGCAGGGCAGGGGAACATAAGGGGCATGTGGAAAAAGGAGTGGGTGCCCACAGAGTCTACGTGAATGGAAGAAAGGGCTGAAATGACAGAATGCGTTGACAAGGTGATTGTCTTCAGGTGTCCAACTAAAATTCAATATTCTTTGCAACATCCTGGCCTAATTTCCCAGTAATGTACCTTCATTCGATAGGCCACAGTACTCCGGGAAAACCAATGCTGTACTTCCAAAACACTTCTGAGGCCTAGCCACTAGTGTAGCATGAAGCAAACTGGTGACAGAGTCCATCAGGAAGGATGTGCACTTTAGTTTCTAGCCATCCTGGAGCATTCCTGCACCCCCAACAGCACCCCTGTACAGACAGGATGACAAGCCATGAAGGAGTGCAAAACATTGGTGCCAGATCACAAAATATCAATAAACCTCTTCATTCTCCGCTCTCCTTCAGAGAATCTTTCATAATACAAGCAAAAGCAATCAAGTGTACATAATGACAAACACCTTCTTCCTAAGAAAGAGCTGGAGCAAAATCCACCCTTGTTTCCCAGCCACCTGCCAGCTCCTCTCTTACAAAGGCAACCCTATCTAGGGAAGGAGTGGTGAGGAGGGAGAACAGGAAGGGCTGGGAACAGTTCTGACAGACCACTCCTGAAAGCTGGCTGGAACAACAGAGGGGTCAAAGTCAGGAAATGGTGACCACCTACATTGGTGTGCCCAGCTATGGGAACAAAAAGATATGTTAGACGACCTCACTGCCTTTGTGAATCTTGAGGGCCTCTAAGCTCAGCATCATTGCTATCTAAACTCTACTGGGGCCAAAAAGGGTGGAGGGCAGCAGGGAAGAATTTGAGGAAGACGTGGTGCGGGTTCTCAAAGCCATGGCACAACTATTATCCCCTCCACGTTCTGCCACCAGGATGTCTCCTGGAAAAAGAACCTTGAAGAAATAAGGATAAGCTATAAACTATTTTGGAAAAAAAAAAAAAGTGAGCCTGCATTTTTATGAAGAGTCATAGCAGCTCGATCTGCACAGTGAGGAATCTGACTGTGAGACACAGCAATGCAAAAAGTGTATTTGTTGTGCCTCACCTCCTTCGTACTCTGCAGGACTGCTCTGGACCACAGCGCTACCTGGGAATGCTCTGTGCAAACACAACCTTCTGGATTTTGCCTATCTTGTAAATGAGGAGAAACGTTATTTCCCACAGGGGGGTGCTGCTGCACTGCCTGGCATGCCGAAACGGGGAGCAGGTTGAGCTCGAGCTTCGGGAGGTAGACAAAATGAAACAAACATTTTGGAGAGTTCAAATCCATTAGGCAAAACTAGAACCGCACAGAGGCTGAACACAGCTCTCAATTCACACCCAAGTATGAGTACATTACTGGAGCCTATGCTAGCAGTGCAGGGGAAAGAATGAGTGAAGACAACCCTTCAGGAGGTAATAATGTATGAATCAAAAGCACCTTCTAAAGTATATAGAAAATTTTACTGAAATGCACCAGAATAATCACTAAGAAGGCATTATTTATAGAGGCACACCTCACTAAGGACTTTGCTATGCTGACCATGAAGTAGTGTTACAGTTTAAGTTAAACAAGCTCTTCCTTCTCACATAAATTTGTAACACTTTAGAAAGCAAACAAGGAATTGCGGAAATATAAAATACATTCACCCTATAGTAACATAGCCTTTGTCTTTCAGCAGATAAATTATTATCCAAGCTGACAGGAATTTTTCATGAATGCTATTTCTGAAAAAAAAGAGTCATTTTTCAACAGAAGATACTTGACTTTTCCAATTTTGTTTTCACACAATTTTTCAAGGTACAATTTATTAAATGTTCCAGATTATCACTAGAATATGAATAATTTGCAAATAATTATTTCCCCATTTCAAACCTTATGGAATGGAAACAGATGGGATAACTTCAGCAGCTATAAGCAGTTTCACTTACACTGAATTTCTATCCACTGCACAGAACAGAGCATAAGCCCAGGTAGGATCCATCTGAGGTAGAATCTGTGTTGGACAGATGCTACCCCAAGTCCCACCACTGTCCTGGGAAACCAGACAGGCTCAGCAGCACAGTGCTCCAGCCGAGCTCATATCCATCCATGCTTGTACCCATCAGGGCTGGTGGGAATACAGAATTACAGAATCATTAACGTTGGAAAAGACCCCTAAAAATCATCAAACATGCAGAGTTAGTCTGGCAAAATTTTCACAGCTTGCTCAGGTATCTTGGCTTATTCCTGCACTGTGCCATGCCAGGAAATGTCCTCCACGGGGGACAGCCTGAATATTACGATCTCTGAAAAAAAATATTGCAGATACAATAAATCGTTCTTTAAAAATATTGCAAGACAGAGACTTCTATAATACGTTGCCTGAAATTTTTCACATGGCAGGATGAAGGTGAACTGTTCGGCTTGTGTTGTGTGGACTAGGAGCTAGAAGTTTGGCATGCAGCTTCACCAGCCTGGATTGTATTCCCATTTCTTCCACACACAGGTCATTTCTTGTTACACTTCCTTCATTCTGTTTCTTACTGGGGACATTCATGACAGGAGTGATATTTCACAGTGTGTTTTATGCACAAAAATCATCATTCCAGTATATAAGCTTTTCTCCATTGACTTAAGTCAGAGCAGAAACAGTGTTAGAAAGCCCTGAAAGAATTTTACCATTTTCTACAAAAGGTCTGTATATAAAACCATTTGAATTTTTGCTGCTAAATAAGCCATTTAAAACAAGAAGTACTGCTTAAAAAACATAAAGGGGAAAAGCCTATGAAAAAAATCTTGAAATAATTTAAAAAATGCTAATAATGTATTACACAGTATAGTTTACTATTAAAAAAATGCATATAGCATAATTCCAACAGGCTTTTACAAATACAGTTCTGACATGAACAACTGTGATGTGTTGTGATGTCGTAAACAAAGTAATTAAACTTTTGTAAATTTATTTACAGTAGTAACTTATAACTTGTTCAAAACAGCTTATATTTTTTGTTGACCACACTGTTCCCTACTTTTTTTAATATTAAAATATTACATTAAGATCTAAAAAATTATCTTCATCAGTACTAATTAATCAGACCACTTAGTTTTTTTTTCCAAATGTGCATATTTTTCCTAACTCATTAAGAAACACCCCTGGATAATTTTTGTCTTTTTTTACGAATATACATTAAAAAAAAAACAAACTGGGGCCCAAGACTCAATTTTCATGCCGAGCTGACGAAAAGTTGTATCATTGGCTTTAAGAAGATTTTGCACTCTTCTCACTTATTCTGTGGTCTGTGCACATATATCATGCTACTGGCTCTGTCTACATTCCTGAAGCAGGGCAGCGAGAAACGCTTTATTTAAACACAGACAATTGAAGCCAAACAATTTTAATATGGTATATTTGAAATACACTTGGATAATAAAACTACTTGAAACACATTCTATTTATATATATATAAATACATTATACCCCTATGGCTGTACTCTTGGTCTAAATCAAATTAGTGAACATCAGTCTGTGTTGCTTTTCCTTCCGAGGCACAGAGTGGAAAAGGATACCACGAGCAGCCACTGAACACACTGCAGACTAACAAAACCATTGGTTCAGTGTTAATGAAAATTTTATGGACACTGATCAATTTGTTAATGAACAGAATACAGCCTGATACAGCATTAAAACACTTAAACTATTTGTGTTGTGGAATGTGAAGTTTCCCCACTGCTGACAATATTTTCACTCTGGAAACGCAGAAACATCCCAGTATTTATAAGAGCATCACATCAGTAAGTTACTCCATGAGCTACATTCACTCCCTAGCTCCTGTGTAGCAGCCAACTGGAGTGTATTCCTTACACAAGTAGCAGGAAACTATCAACAAGTCACAGTTCTTGTGTTCTGGCCATCAAGGAAAAGTGACCTGACAGCTCTGCAGGTGGCACAAATGAGCAATTTGCACCACCTGAAGATAGAGCCCCCGGGTCTGAAAAGAGGCAGACTTGCCACGGCAATACACAGAAACAATTCTGTCAACATCCTCTCCACTATCAGCCTGTGGGGTGGGCAGTCTCTCAGTCATCTGGTTGCATGGACTCCAAATAGGTCCAAATTCTCTAATAGGTGTTGATTTTACAAGAGGAAGAGGCTCTGTGTTTGAAAACACAGGAGCCTCTCTGGTCTCTTGGGCTGCCTTTGGGCTTCTTCCAACTAATGCAGCTAAAGCACATTTGTCTATCAGCATGCCCTGGCACAAATTTACTCCTCTTCAGATAGCAGAGCCACCACAGCACCTTTTCTACCCTCCAAGACAAGGATCAGCTGGAAGACCACACCCAGAATGTCAATGTTTAGAAATTCATATTTTAAAGGCATACAGAAGAAAAAAAAAAATTGCTGTAGAGGGCTTGGGAAAGCAGATCTAAAACCATATTTGAAATTAAATTGCAATGTATGTACAAAGTTCAGGCACCCTCTAAAAATAAAGCTGCTGCAGGGATACCTTCAGCATAAATCAATTTCCTGCCAGATTTTCTTAAAAAAAAAAAAACACAAGCAAAACAAACAGATTACTTTGGTTTTTGAAACAGTTATTTGCAAGGAATTTCATGCAGACTGATAAATGTAGAGATTTTTTCACGGTGTATGTGATTAGTTCATTGAAACATACTAGACCACAAAATGAAAAAGCTTGTGTCATTAAAAATATTTTTGAATGTAAATGTTACCGCTAAGTTTTGGTGACCGATACCTGTGGAGTCAACATTACATTCAAATAAATCTGTGAACACTTGTATCTACAAACTCTATTTTCAGTCTAGCTTTATTCTGTTACTGCATTAACTTAGTATTACTGTTGCTGTATGTAGATTTAAGCCAACTAAAACACGACAGAAAATTCTAATTGAGAGATGTCTTGTTTCACAGGAGAAGTATCTTGAACAATGTAACACCACAGAGCCGCGTCTGTCTCAGGCTGTGCGTACTGAATCTCGACAGCACTCGTCACCTGTTGCTGAAGCTGTTTGTATCCACAGCCAAAAATTCAACATCCTTTTGGTCTAATTCTGCTGTGACAGAATAAGCTATTGCTCCATTTGTCCAGATGTGCTGTTTCAAGGCCGTGTTACCACTGAGGGACCGCAAATGCATTCTTTTGATTTTCTTTGCTAGTCTTGCAAAGCACAATAGTGCTGAACTAAATATCATAGAAAATCCACACAGGAGAAATGATGCAGTGTAGCTGCCAGTTGTGTCCACAAGCCAACCTGTACAAAAAAAAAAAAAAATTTGTTTTTAAAGGTCCACCAGTATTCTGGTGGATAATTTACAAATGCTGTGGCCTAGTTATAAACTTCTGGAGTTATCACATATAAATACAATCAAACAACACAGGTTTACATCACCATCACTATACTTTTACGTCCTGGGGCAGGGAGGGATTTGTCCTCAGCAGGGAAATAATATCTTTGTGGCCTTTTGTTTGGAGGTCAAATCCACAAGAAAAGGCAGAGCAGTCATCACCACACTACTAAATAAACATTTTCCAACTGCATGGATTTAACTGGCAGTCTTTATAAGGCTTAGAGAGCTCTATGATCCTCAAGCAGAAACATTTATTAATCTATGCCCTAGGCTTCTGCTTCGCTTAAAATAATTCTATTTTGCATTAAATTTACTATGGAAAATTAAATTAAAAGCTTCAGAAGCAGTGATTAATTGGCAATTGATGTAAACATCAGACAAAATATGCAAGATATATATAGCTGGTTGTTTGAAAAGGATCTCTGACCTTCCACAATATTAAAAATTGTGTCAAGTGCTTTCTAAAGAATAATAAGGGTACAGCTCTCAGCTTTACTTCACTGTAACGGTACAGATGGGAAAAATGATGGTTAGATATTACAGGGATGAGCTTATGACCAAACAGGAGTGGAGCTGACTCACCCACCTGTTCAAAGCAATGTAGAGGCTAAAAGATCAAGTCTTCCACACACACACAGAAAAAAAAAAGTTTTGGAATTAAACTCTTTTTAGAGAGATTTAGATTTTACAAAACCATGTAACTTCATGGTGAAATATTTTACTTCTTCTACTTGCACAGTTTCTAAACTAAGTGGTGATGTAACAGCTCTTAGAAGCCCATTCCATACTGTTTTTTTTTTTTAATTTCATCTCACTCTCTATGTAGAAATCCTCCCACCAAGACCAGGATGGGAGATCTAAAGACTTGTGAGTGTCTAGGTGTGTTATTCCCCTACCCAGAGGCTACCTCCACACTCAATTTGCTGTGCATTTGCTGTCCTTCCTCCCCTTCTACATCACACCAGTAGGTAAATCTGAAGTACTGATAAGATTATAGGAAAGTCATTTGGCAAAACTGACCTGCCACAGGTGGGCTCACTAGATATGGTACGGCATGAAGAAAATACACAACACCCAGTGCTGATGATAACAAAGAAGTTCCCACTACATCTGCTGTCATGACAGGGATCAGCGTCACATAGGCTCCATCAAAGTAGCCAAAGGTAAATGAGAAAGGCACAAGCAAGGGGAAGCTTTGGAGAACTGGCAGGAAAAGACAACAGAGGCCATCCATTCCCACAGCAAAGAGGTAGCAAAAGTACCGATGCTTCTTCAGACACCTGCAAATTTCAGAACAGAAAAGAAAAATATTATCACTGAAAGCAGCATCTCAGCTTCTGTGCCCTGGCATGTAGTGCTTCGTCTCTCTCTTTTATATAGCTCAAACTGAAGTCCATTTCCTTACACAGCCTTGAAGATTAAAAACTCAGCACTGACAAGCCCAGGTAGGGAAAGCTGCCCACCTACAGCTGCAGAAACATCTGGCAAGCAGCAGCCCATGCTGCCTGCACTGTTCTTCAGGATGTTCTTAGTGACAGAACCCTACTGCCAGGATTTTGCATTCCCGTGAAATTTCAATGTTTAAAGCAGTATTTCATTGGGCTTTACATCACAGCTCAGCAAGGTGTTCCCAGTATTCTGCATAAAATATTGCAGTATACCTCTCTTAGCTGTCACCCTTCCAGTCAGCCCTTAAATGTGAGTTAGTGTGAGTTAAGCGAGATGGCAATTCCCTTCCTTCCTGCCCCACCAAAAAAAAAAAAAAAGNTTCCCTCACCCACAAAAAAAAAAAAAAAAAAGAAAAAAAAAAAAGGAAAAAAAAATTTCCCACAAACTGAATAAGCACAAAGAATGCATGCTTTAGAATCAAAAGCCTTGTTGATTTAGCCAGTATCTACTGATGTTACAGATGCTGTAAACTGACATTTGGAGTGAGCTGAGTTCATAAAGCATGTTAAGTTCTTACATTCTGGAAAATGTACAATTTTCAGTCAGTCCTTCCTAGTATGTGCCTGACAGTACTGGGCCAGACCCTTGACCCTCTTTCATAACTTCTGTGCCTTCCCAGCAGCACAAAAGAGATGGAAAGGCAGAAGAAGCAGGGTGAAATCCTTTAGGACATAGATACAGAGAATCATGCTCAACATACCTCAGGCAAGGGGTTACATTTCCACTGTCACACATACAAACCCATCATTTCTTCAGGACAAAAAGATATTAAACCAGCAGAATTGAACAAACTCAGAAGACACAGAAAGATTAAGTAGCAAGCATTTCTGAAAGTAAGACTGTATTCTTGGTTGTTTTTTTTTTTTTCTTTAAGTTACACATGCTACAAAAAGAGTCCATAATGTTAAATTTCATATGTATTATACCTCGCTTGCATCCAGCCTCCCACCAGCTAAAGCTTACAATTGATCAGCCAGAAGCCCTTACCTTCTGTCTGTTAGCCACCCGAAGGTGATATTACCAATGATGTCTATGACACCAAGTATGGACATCAGGAAGGCAGCCTGGTGATGACTCACTCCAACACTCAAGGCATAAGGCACTAGGTAGACAAAAAGAGGGCTGCAGCCATATGCCATAAATAAAACTGACACTGCCAGCACCATGAAGCCTGGCATCAGCAAAAAGTCATATTCCTTCCATGAACAGTAACATAAACATTCATGAGGCCATAATTTGATTAAAGGTGAACAGATGAACATTCGCTTTAAGTCTTGTTTCTCTGTTTCAGGGACATAATCCTGTTCAAGAAACTCAGGAGCAGTTTTACAATCCTCCTTAAGAGAGATAGGCCGCATCAAGGCACCACAGACACAGAGGTTTAAAACAAAACCTCCCAGGATGAGCAAAGCTCCTCGCCAGGAAAACTGCTCAATTAAGAGCTGGACCACAGGGGCCAGGATGAAGGTACCGATTCCACTTCCTGACATGGCTATTCCATACGCCAGTGCTTTCCTTTTGTTGAAGTATTTGCCCACCATCGCGATGGCTGGAGAATAACAAAGTGCAAACCCAAGCCCTAGAAGAGAAAGCAAAGTGCAGATGGCTTAATACTAAGTATGACATATGGAACATACTAAATCAAACCACGTAATGCATTTTCATTAGTACAAATGAATACAAAGCTTTTTCTGATTCTATATCACGCAGCACAGTCTGAGTGTGATGAGAAATTAGGATGACATCTTTCTTCCACTGGCAGAATCCCTGATTTGACAAACCTAACTGATGACCATTAATCCACAATAATAAGAATCAGACAGAAATGATGAGGTTCACTTAATAACAAGAATGAGGATGATCACTAAATATTCGAGAACTGGTGTGCCAGCCTCTCCTGCATGCAAGATGAGGTCTTGCCCCAGGGTCTGCAGCAATGCTGGCACTGGATATTCTGTTCTGATGAGGCACCACTTCATGCTTCGGTCTGTTGCAACCCTAAACATTAATTTTCAGGTCTCTGAAACACAGTACAGAGAGCCTGTCTCTGTTACTAATATTCTACAAAAAACCTCTCTTCGTCAGCTAAACAAACTCCATGCAACAGCTGCTTGGAGCCCTGACGATTTTAAATCCCTGCTTACAAGAGAAAACCCTCAGAAAACAAAGCCAGATCCCATGGAGTGAACAAATAAGATTCATCTCTTGGACCAAGAAAAAGATTGTGCTCTCTGCTGCAGAATCAGAGAGCAGGTTTTAATCATCAAGTGGTTGCCCTAACACTAAAATATGTATTTCTGAATCAGTAATAGAAATGAGTTCCTGATTAGGGTTTTGGAGCTTGTCCTACACTGAGGGTAAAACAGTCCCCAGTGCCTTTGGCAGAACTTGCTGACAGAGGAGCTAATCACCCAGTGCCATAACCAGCTTGCCACGTCCTCCTGAAAGGCCACACTGTGTGGGGCAGGCACTAAACCTGCCAGGATGGAATAAGTGGATTAGAGGGACTCTGGGCAGCAGGTGCCTGGTCTGGCACCCCTCAGGAGGCGAGGGGAGAAGCAGGGCACAGAGCTGGGGTTGGACCTGTACAGGCAGCAGAGCCAGAGGAGCAGATCTGGGCTAGACATCATCACTTGAGAGCTATGAAAATCATACTCTATTAGGCATACACACCATTTATTTTTTAGTGAATTGGCAGTGGGAAATAGGTCTCAGAAAAGCCAACAAATGTCCTGTGAAAAGTGAAAATTTAGGGCTGAAAACATTTCATACCTGTTAGAAGGAACTCTGCTACTTATTGACAGTTTCCAGTCTCTCCCCTGCTTCACTCTCACTCTTCACTCAAATCCTGCAGCATTTATGGATTTGGACATTCACTTGTTATGGTCCCATCTGCTCTCCAGAGTGGGAGCACCACCTCTAGCCTTTACCAGCAGTTCACCTCTCTGTTAATCAGCCCACGCAGACTAGAAGTTCACAGCTTGTAGCATTGGCTCTTTGCAACTCCATGTACAAACTTTAACAGCCTTTCCACCTTGGTATTTACAGCAGCTCCCACTAAGGAAGCCTCAGATGTATTAGCATAGTATGTTGCACAGTCCCTCAAGTTACAAGAAGGCTTTTTATTTGTTATGAACACATTTGGCAAAGATTAACATTGTAATACAGGAGCAACATGCACTACAATAAGGATTTTTTTTTTTTTAAACAAATAAGCTGTTGGCAGCATGTGAACTGCAGTAATTCCACCAACTTGTTACTAAACTCCAGGGAACCAAGTACAAGGTCTTATATCACCGTGGCTACCAGGTCAGTATTAATGAGGAAGGAATGTCAGTGTGACCATGGGCCCCTCTCAAGTTCCTCTGTGCACAACAAACACAGGCAGATAAGACAGAGCAAAGATTTGTTATCACCACACCTGAGCATAAATGGAAGAGCTGCGACAGCGAGACTACCAACCAACAATTTTTTTTGCTTTTCAACTCGCATGTAATGCAGACAAAAGTAAGGCATACAGCTGAGGTGCCTGGTATTCACCAAGGGCTCCCCTATCTCTTACTTACACTTGTGTTTTGATTTAAACTTTTTTACAAATATGCAAATATTTTCAGGCAGTCTTGAACTCCAGGTATAACAAACTCCTCCCAAATCCCAGGCGAAACAGGGAAACCTTTCCATGTATATCAACTGCAACAGCAGTCCTTCCTGACCTCCCATAATTTCAGAACTTTATCCACAGTCCTCTTTCTATTAAAAGGTAAGAGTTGCTTTCGCAGGGTGCTGCATTTGCTTTATATGAGATCAGTCAGTGCTGAAGGTCTCAATGGGGCAGTCAAAGCCTCTCTTTTACAATGATGAGAACAGGTCTGAGTATCTTATTTGATCAGTGCAGGGTTGATATGACATGGAGAAGAGATCAGCCATAATTTTTAATATTCCTGTCTTGTGTTCCAGGAGAAACAAAGGGGCTGAATGCATCCTACCTGTGAGGATTCCTAATGATAAGTAGAGATGTTCCAGACTGGTGGCGAATGAACTCAGAATTAGTCCAGTAGAGGCAAGCAGCCCTCCTAGCATGATACCAACTTGGCAGGATACATGATTACTGATTAAACTCCCAAGCGGGGCTTTAAAGAAACAAATAAAGCTGGTAGTTAATGGCAGGTCCTCACACACCGTTTACTGCAACAGTCATAAAGGAAAAGGAAGCAGGAGAAAGCAGGAGAAAATGATAATTGCAGCTACAGAGTTGTATTCCAACATCCCCCTACTGCAATGGCATAAGCACCAAAAAAAAACCCCAAACAAACAAACAAACAAAAAAAAACAAAACCAAAAAAACCTTCTAAAAGTAATAAACCTGAAACTTACAGTAGGTTACTCAGCAACCATTTTCAGAGATCAAAGTCATTATGGGACACAGCCAACCTGCAGTGTCAAGGGGTCAAGACAGGCCACAGCAACAGCCCACACTGTTCATTACTCCACGCTTACAACACTCAGACCTTTCCCCACCTGGAATTTGCACTTCAGCCCTCAGTAACTTCAGGTGTCCTTCCTCACAACTCCCTGGCCTTGTGGGTTCTGGGTCAGACCCAAACAGGAGAGTCTTACATCTTTTGGATGATCTCCAGGGTTGCTACCCTTCTGCTGCACTTCTCCAACACTGATGGCTCCCAGATCACCCTGCTTCTACCATGGGATGTCATCACCAGCCCTCTCCCCCTCTACTGCCTGCAATGCCGGGGCAAAGTTACCCTTATTTCTCTTTTTTCCCCAAGATATAACCTGGCTGTCACAGGTGAGTTGCTGTGTCTCATTCCAGCTGTGTCCCTCTGCCTTTCTAGCAATTCTTACGGATTAACCCTCTCCCACAGGACTAGGGCATGGATTTTCACCTAGCTGCATAGCTTTAAAGCAAACCCATGAGAAATTCAGTACAACTGCTGCTTCGATCATCGATACACATTATTTTTAGTAATATCAGATTTTCTTTTAAGGGAGAGGACTATTTGTAAATATACACTTTTGATAAAAGGAGGATGGTTGTGACTTCATCTGGAGGCAAGATGTACATCCTGTGCTGTCTCAAATATTACTCCAATCAAAAGGCAAAAGAAACAAGTTTTCAGTTAACAGTGTTCAAACACGACGTGTCCCAGTAGACCGCAACAAAAGTACATTTCTGAAGAATTAGATCATTTCACAAAACAAACTTCTGCCTCTTCTCTTTAGTATGAAGACACTCCCTTCCTTGCACAACCATGTTGGGGGAAGCAGTTTGGATATACCATACCCCAGAGATCCCACAGTATCACTCTTTCCCAGCTGACTCCACCAAGTTGTATGCTAAAACCAGATGGAGCTGATGCAAAAGCAGCCACATTACACTTAAAAGGGTAATACACACCACAGAGCATCGTAGCACAGTCAACAATGGAGTGGATCCAAGCAGTTCTGGCATAATCCTGCCCAAAGTATGCCTGAAACTCCACAAAAAAAATGGAGATGCACCTAGGACAGAAAACATGAACACCAATCTGTTGAATATGCAATATTTGCCTCACAGAAAACACTGGTCTCACCCTTTGGGTATAAAAAGTACCCAGCTGAAGGCCCTCTCCAGCTCCCACAAAAATCAAAACTGTGGTCATGAACATTATAATATCATATGTTTCTTGCTGGGGTGTCTGCTGCTAGACTTCTCATAATTCATAGTATCTTGAACTGAAAGGAAACTGTAATTCTCATCAGCAACTTGTAGCCCAAATTATGATGTTGCTTCCTTGGCACACAAAGCCCTGGCTTCCCAGTTCTTCACTGACTTGTCGCTCACTATTCCACACCTGCACGCACTGTGAGGGCAGGGTCAATATAGTACCTACAGAGCAAACACCACCTGCAGCTATGTGTTCATGGATGGACAAGTGCAAAGCAACTCTTCACAAACAGAGAACCAAAACACTGCAGGAGGTTGTGGACCTTCCCACAGTTTAATAAAATGCTTCCAGGAGAGGTTACTTTGCTCTACTTAACAAATGTTCCTGTTCAACATGTCCCTGCACAGGAACAGATTAAAAGGCTGCATAGTTTTATTCTCTTTCCTGGATCAACAAGAGATGCCTTTTCCTCCTCTCTTTTTCCCAAATCAATGAATGACCACTTTCTTCAGTTTTTCTCTTGCACATGCTTCATTCTTCTATATAGTCTAATGTGTGCCAGCCATTAGATGATTTCCTGGATGTAACACATTACACACATGAACAAGGAATTAAATCCGCTAGGAATTCTCTACTGTTATTATGGCATTGGTACATTTGTATACATTAACTAACACTGTATAATTGTTTCTATCCCCTTCTATGTTGTTGACTCCAAGACCCTAGATTCCTAAGGACTTCAGATCCCTAAACCTGGCAGCTTTATTTTAAAAGAAATAAGAACTTTAGGTAGGAAACACTGTATTTACATTATACTGACTGTCCAACAAGACACTCATTCAGTTTTCCTCACTTACCAGGGTGCTTCTCTCTCTGCTTAATATAGCTAAAATGTCCATGTTCACACACACCAGGCTCCTCTGACTCCAGTCAACATCAAAGTCACTGTAAAAGCAATCTCATCCCAGATTGCATTATGTTTGTGCAAGGCAGGAGTCTATTCCTGTTCTTTCTATTTTTGAGAAAATATTTTCTGCATATTTCAGATACCAGAAGGGTATAGGGAGGGGTCTCTTCTCTAGGGCTTGGACCTTCTCAGGCAGGACAGTACCTGAAATGCTTGCAGTAGGTGAAGGGGGTATTTACATGCTTTTCACATTGACTCAGGAGACAAGCTAATTCACTGAGACTGGCAAAAATAAGCATGGCTGTGGGGTCAGAGGGACACAGCGAACCCGAAGAGACCCTACATGATTCCTCCCTCCCCAGCCAAAACACCCCAGACTGAAATAGTGCTACCTGCCCCAGGCCTTGATTTTGTAAGAAATCAAGGAGCGGGTGCTGAAAGCTACAGCAGCTGTCAGAGGAGGCGAGACTAAAGCCAGAGGGCTCATACCCCCTCGGCCTTCCCCGCAGCCTTAGGGGTTTCAGGAAGCCTTGAAAAATGTAGCAGGAGAGAGTCTGTACCTAACCAGAATAACCCTGTCAGCTGCGGGACATCAGAGCAAATCCCAAACCTTCTTCCTAATGGGGGGAAGAAAAAAAAAAGGTGCCACAAACAGGTCAGCAAGACAGACAGCAGTGCCTTTACCTTGTCACGGCCCTGGTGCAGATAGTGACAAGGAAGCAGCCAGCGACGATCATCCATCCCCAGCCTCCGTCGGGAGGGCCGCTGGGCCGGGCCCGCCGGGATGAGGCCATGGCGATCCCTCCCTGCCCCTCGCCTCAGTGGCAGCGGCTGGCTCTGGCCCTCATGCCAAGCACGGGCTGGGGCTGCTCGGCACATGGGTCACCGGCCATCTGGGGAGAGGAGACAGGCAGAGCAGGAGTCAGGACACGTTGCACAGGCTGTAGCCTCAGTGGCTGGGCAGGACATACTGTCACAGCTCTACTGCAGAAAAGTGAGCGTTTTCTTTCATATGCAGCTTATGAAAATTGGTTGGAAACAAGAGGGCCATCAGAATCTGACCCAGTGTCTGGTATCATGCTTTTCGTGGTAATTTAGGTAATTTGCCCAGTACTTGCATCCTAGCACACAGTACCCTCTTCCTCACTACGTGTCACTGCACCCATGTGCAAGCCACACACTTTGCTGCTGCCAGTCACTCATTTACCTCCAGCAGGCTCCCCCACTTATGCCAGTCCCTGGCCTGAACTGTATTTTCAATTGCAATCTCTACTCAAACTAAGTATTCTTCCTTGTACACAATTTAGCTCAGAAGTTCTGTCTGAGAGAATACAGTTTTCACCTTTGTACAAGAAGGGAATATACACTGCACAACCAGAGCAGATCTGACGATAAAATGACCTCCTTGTTCCCACAAGCTAAATCCCAGATGAAAGCTGTAATCAGCAGAACATAGCAATTTAATTTTCTGAGCATGGACAGTTCACAGGAGGTTGGGGTTAGCCTCTCTCCTAACCACTTAAATCAAAACTGTCTCTGCATCCAGGCCATAAAAGGGTCTCTAAATGCACACTGGGTGCCGCAGGACACTGCAGGAGACCAAATGACACCCACTGGACCCTAAGTGAGTAACAGAGTCATGTGCTTTGCTAATGGGACCGGCAGCCCTTAGTCCTTCCTGCTTCAGTGACTGAATGCAGGGCTCGATTGACGGTCCCGAGATGGCCCAGTTTACTCAGTGCAGGAACATGCAGTGGTGGCTGTCAGAGCTGGATTTCAGACCATGTTTCTGCCATCACCAGCAAGCCCTTAGCCTCTGGATGGATCAAAGATTTAGAAGGCATAAACAAAATATTTGGGATGTCTTTCAATTTTGCTTGAAGAGAAAGCTCAAATAGCTTCTATTTCACCTAACTACAACAGATGCTAAGTATGCAACATTCCCACTGATAAGAACCACAGGCTTCCCAGGAAGTGTTACCTGTTACAGAAGTTCAGAGGGCTACAGAGCCACTTAAAATGGCAATTCAAGAAAGCAGATACATGGCTAACAATGTGCATCCTCAGTCCTTGAAGCTGCTCAAGGCTTGACACTGAAAGCCCAGAGCTCCATGACCCAAAACAGTAAGTCACCCCAGAACCAGCCCTAAAAACCACCACAGCTGAACCTTTGAGAAATGTTCATCAGAGGCCGCCTTGAGATATCCAGAGTTGCACCTCAAAACCAAAACCAGAGTTATTTTAAGAAAACATATGCACACTGCCAAACTTAAAGGTGGGCAAAATAGGAGAAAACAGGTACGACAAACAAAAATCACAACATGTTGAAAGCTTAGTTGAATAAAAACTAGTCCTACCATGACATGTGAGCAGACCACGTTTCTCATACGTAGATTTCATCCAGGCAACAGACAGTTTCGCAGGGTTTATGTTTTGTTTCAAGTAAGTGAAGTGCTCAAGGATATTAACTAATGACTGATTATTTTTAATTGATAAGGTCAATTGTAGCTTCAATTGAAGCTTTCTGTATAGCTTCAATCAGCAACTGTCTTATGAAATATGTGCAAATATTGAATCAACAAGTTACCTGATGGCTAAGGCAGCAGTCACATGAGTCTTCAGTGCTGGATCAGTAAATGACCAGATCATCAAGTGGTAAAATTTCAGTCAAACCACCACCACATCCCTGTCTACTTACATGGAAAACAAAATTCAACTCACTTTTGTGAGTGTCTATGACTAACCTAGCCACAAAAAAATCCCTGCTAGATAATCTAGCATTAAACCAGACTGGCACAAATAGATTATATCCTGATTTGTTAGTGAAGTCTACTATCAACTTATCCTGTCAAATTCACTTGAACAAGCAGAGCCAGTACCAGTGTTTTGTACCATGTGGCCACCACATTTTGCATCTAACGCTGAGGGCCTCAGGGTGGATTTACTGCACTATTGCAAGTTTAATAAGTTATGTTCAAAAGCCTGGATGATTGAATAGCCCATAAGAACACATGAATCAACAGGGCGTTTATAAAGTTCAAGTTATTTAGCTCCAGAGTTTCCTGGCAATCACAAGTAATACAGTTAGGTGGAGTTTGCATAAGCACGTGATCCATCACAGAGGGATCCTGAGCAATTCAGACATACCACTGCAGCACTTCTGCAGAGTCTTGGCAAGGAGAGGCTTCTTATTTTGGATCTGAGCAGTATCTTTCATTGCCCCTTCTACAGGATTTTTTTTTTTCAAGCTGTGATTATTTAGGGTGGAGGAGGAACTTCCAGGAATGCCAGAAGGGATAAGAGTAACCCTTCAATAAGCAGAAATACACACAGAAATGTTCAGAGGAGTCAACAATCTCCACATACAGGGCCCTAACTAATTTTAATGCACAGACAGTAGCTAACTGGGTGGCATGGCCTCAGCCTAGATCTCTGGCCCAACTTCCCAGGCAAGCTTCAGATCAGGGTTGAGACCCTAGTTCTCATTTCTAGCTGTACATTAACGTACTTGAGAAGAATCCGATGACATAACAGGCTAAGTAAACATAGATTAGCTATTTGGTTACATGGTTACTTGCTGTTATTTTCCCAGAGCCCTGCCAGCAAACATTTAATGAGGTTATAAGCAACTGAAAACAACCATTTTATAAGAAATGCCTGGCCAACAGAAAAAGGCCACCCAGCCTCCCTATGGCAGATTAGTGTAAACCTCATTTCCTTGACGCCCCACTTGCTTCAAGGAGTGCTGTGCCTTTCACAGCCTCTGAACTAATAGGGAAGTTAAATAATTACCTTTCTTGTTGCTGCACATGCCTAAAAGCACTTATTATGTCAACCTGACAATTTCATTCTGAGGTTAGGAAACTTCATCTGCTTACACCTTGGTGCTGTTTTCTAATTACCTGTCTGGTGGATAGTACAGCTTGTGGACTCTGCAGATGAAGTTGAACAGCAAGAAAGCACACTTTAGCTGAGCAATCCTGTCCTCCCCCTTCCCAAACCTCAGTTTGCTCTCATGTTACATCTTTATCTTAACCATTCTGGTACAGGATAAGTGTCTTTTTGCATATCTGCTCCACTGTAAGGCCTGGCAGCACTGGCTGCTATTGTAACACATCTCAGATGCACATGAAAACTCCTGCTGCTTGAGACAGCTAAAGGAAAGCAGGGTTAAAAGACAATCTCATGAAACAGCTCTATACTTTGCAACCTTTGCTAGATAATTTTCACTCAAGCACTAAGCAAATTTGCTTTGCTGTGAGTTCAAAGATGCAGGTGGGGTGAAGATGGTACAAATTCCACTGATCCCTTAGAAAGCCTTAGTTACCCAATGTACCCTGGCAGCTCACTAAGCAGTGACTCTGCTCCCCCCAAAGCTAAAATATTAAGTTTAATTTGGCAGGAAAAATAACCTATCAGTTACTTTAGCAGCTGTTTTTGAGAACCCTAGAAAGAAAGCAAGTGCTCCTGAGAGCATCTCTCTTACTCAGTGGCTCAGCGAGCAAAAAGGAGCGGGTGAGGCTACTAAAAAGGCACTGCTATAACCTTGCACCTCATCACAAGGTCTCTTTTGCCAGGAAAAGGAGCACAAAAATCCACGGCAGCTTAGCAACCAGCCAGCACAGCGACAGGAGCCACTGACCTTTTAAACAGCTCACAGCCAGCAAAGCACTCGCTGCTCTCTGTGCCCGCCTCTCCGGCCACCCTGAAGGCTTCCTTCTTTAAAGAAATCGGTTCAATAATGGTATCGCAGCAGTGTGAAGATGCAAAGCATTTATATGACAAAGGACAGAGTAACAGCAGGTACAGTCACAGTGGCCTGCCCAGGGACCAGGGGTGGGGTTTTTCCTACCTTGTTCAGCCGCTCCATTTACAGTATTGATGTACCTGGGCAACCCCCTCATCTCAAGAAATACCACCTCCAGTGCCAGACAGTTTGGGTGCTTTTTGAAAATGCTCCATTTGCAGAGGGATATGGCTTCAGCCAGAGGAACAGGCATAAGGTGAGGTTTGTATCACAGCTGCCCCAGGCAGGAACACAGATCCCAGACCATACTGAGGGGTCCTACTCCACTACTTTCTTATTCTTCACCCTATCCTGACTACACAAAATCAAAATGGCTGTGTGTGTTTAGATGCCTTTGCAATTCCTTTCAGAACTGCATGGACTGCATGGAAGGATTCTGTGCAGTTTATCCCAAAGGAGCGGGCCCAAATAGGCATTACCAGCATAAATAAGCACAGAGTCCAACGCTCACTTTTACCTGTTCCATAATATGGAGATGCACATGTCAGAAGAGTAAGAGACTTACCCAGAATTTTCTTTCTGGACCAGTGTGAGATACATACAGATAGTTAAACTGTATGTGCCATTTGCTGCCTTACCATGAAGATGGGGTGGGCAAGGCCTGAGAAACTTGGGACAGGCTTTGTGCCCAGAATGCCAGGACAGGCTTCCAGAACAGGTTCATTCACACCATTGAATTTAAACTGCTCTTTTCTGGTGAACAACAACACACACAGCTTTCAAAGTCACTGTAAGAACATTCGTGCAGATGAATTTTACGAAGAACAAGTATGAAATATTTAAGTACAGCTGGAGAAGATTCATTAACGTGTGAAACGTAACAGAATTGCATATATTTACTACCTTTAACCTATGCACCCAGCTCTAGGGAAGTTTTAATATCTTTTTGTATTTACCCTATTCACATAGCTCTAGGACAGATCTTTTATCTTTCTTGTTCTTAAAATTGCACCAAATATTATTTCTAGGCACTTGCTACATTCATGGTGACCTCTTGTTTTAATGCTCTCTTGCTTTCTCTTCCCTTTGACTGCTGCATCTTTAACGAAATGAAAAATAAGCAAACTAAAGAACTATGAATAAAAGAGGAAACAAAAAGGGCATGGTATGAGTATCAAAGAAGAGGAAGAGAGAAGAAGGAAAAAGCTAGCTAACAAAAAGATGTTTGTTCTGTGAGACAGCCGAGCATAAGATTAAATATTTTACAGGTTTTGAAAGAGTTTATTTCTTTTGTGCATCTTGAAGGATCAAGGATGACCACATCTGACCACTGACCAGAGTCCTCCCAGAAGTGTGCTAGCCCCCTCAGCTTATACAATAGAGCACATTTAAATGGAACATGGTACTTTATATGAGCCCAAAAGATGCAGACAGCTGCAAACCTTCTATCAACTGCTCTAGTTAGGAGAAGAGGAGGTACTCTTTTTCCTGTTAGGAAAAAAACAAGACAGTTTTTCAGCCTCTTTTGCTTCCCCATATTCCCACACGAGCAATTGCATACCATGGTAGGCACTACTGGCAGGCAATTTGTTCTTAAATACATGGAATATAAAGACTTCAATTCTGCACAGCTCTTGGGATGCAAACACTATTTCTAATCTAATCTATCTTCTCCAGTCAACAGCTGTCCCATTCTGCACCCTGAGTTAGCTGTTTAACTCGGAAAGAACAGCTTGTTTTGATTTCAGCAGAGTCTATTTATCAAGAATTATATGATTATGACTTTGACTTGTTTAAAAACAACCCAAGAGCTCCTTTGAAACCCTCTGTTCCTAAATAAAAAGACCTCCATTGAGCATCTCAAGGCTGTCACTCTATATTGTCAGACTTTTTTTCTGTTTAAATACGTGTCTGTCCAGTCTCTAGACAAAAACAAAATCTATGTTTTTCTGAAAAGAATGGCAGATGAATCCATGGAAATTTTCCTTGCGTGACCAAGTAATCTTGCAGATTATACCCATCTCTACACACAAGGTACACATTCAGCTTCTCAGACCTCCATAAATTCAGTATCTCTCCAGCACTGTTACAAATGGTTAGAAAAAAGAACTGCTTACCTGAAAGTTCACTTAGGGAATTGTACCAGAATCAAAGCAAACAAAAAATATATTAAAAAATCCCAAAAGAAAACCAAAATCCAACCTGACTTTTAATTGCTGCCATAGCGCTAAGACAAGAAGCACATTAAGACCGATTGTAGTAAGTGCTTCATGCTTTTTCCAGATTTTATCCATATATCCCTGAATAAATCTGGATGTTTTATTTTGTAAATGTGTAACCACTTTTGTACTTTTAAGGAGGGATTTCCCTATGATACTAAATAAGAGCAACATTAATAGTCTATTTGTATTGCAGTAGTATTTTGGGGCTTCTAATCGGGGAGCAGTGACACAGGGCTGGGCACCATACAAACATCTAATAAGACTTGCCCTCCATCCAAAATGTATCCAGGTAGAGAAGATGAATTGTGTAACAGCCCAGCTTAATAACTCCTATCACCACTCTGAACAGCAAATGTTCTTTGTTTGCTTCAGTTTATGCCTATGAGGGAGGTGGTTGCTGGAGACAGATTGAACAGGAAAAGCAGTCTGGAAAGCAAAGGGATGCTAAGCAGCTGGTAGAGAATGGAGGTGCCAGAGAGAGGCATAGGTGAGTGGGGTGACACAAAACAAGGGCAAGAGTTTAGAAGACTCCTTTTTTATCCAAAAGTAAAAACACTCAGAGCTGAAGCATGAAAAAGATGGCAAAAGGAAGGGCCGTAGAGCAGCACAAGGTTCATTAGCTGCTCCTGTACCAAGCAGTGGCTGGGACAGGAAGGGCCATGCTTGCCTCCCACAGAATCACCTTGCCATGCTGGCTCCTTAATTTGTCTAAGTTGCCAGAAATTTTTAAACCAAATGGTGCCGCTTGAGCCACAGCAGAAGTAGTTACTGTCTGCTGGGTCAGTAATGAGAAATGTGATGTGAACATCCCTTGTTTGTTAAAACCATTGTGTGAGGCTTACAGAAAACCAACAGGCTGACAGAAGGGGTCTACAGAAAAAGGTTAAGTGAATGATAATGGAAACCTCTTGACCCTTTAATGTAGTTTCTGGCTAGGTTAGTCCTTAAATAATGCTCTGTAACTATGGAGGGTAAAAAACTCTAAGGAATATTTTTGTAGGAAAATACCTTTGCAGAGAAAAGTTTGACTTTAAACCCACCTGAAAATGTGCATTTTTGATTGACACTCTTAAGGGTTTTTAAATAGGCACAGTACTCACCATTTCATTTTTCACTGTGATGAAAAGAACAGAGAGACAGACAATTTTCCTTGAGTCCATGGCTGTTACCGAAATCTGAGCTGAGACTGTCAGAGAGCACACCCTTAGCAAGGCTATGATCACACATGTTCCATCTTAAGCTGTCAACATACAGATATGTCAGAAATTTCTGATGTTTGCTATTTTTCTAATATCTCTCCATTTTTCAATATTGCTACATTTTCCTAATGTAGGAACAGGTGGTGGGTAGGCAATGGTTTTTGGAAGGGTTTTTTATTTACTTATAATGACATTACACGTATATGTTAATTTTGAGTTTTATAATTTATCATTAATGATGATTAAACATTTCTTCAAACACTTCTCATTTACTGTTAAGCTTAAATATATGATAGTAAAATAACTTTTCTGAGTCATTCCTCTCTGTTCGAGGATCTGTGCACTTCTCTGGATCAGCCACTTATTAGTGTCCTCTTATATCCTTAAAGAAATGTTAACGTCTGACCATGATTGTTTGGAAACTCTGAAAAAGCATTTTAATCAAAATTACCTTCAACTGACATTTTTCCCACATCTGGTGTATTAGTTTTTCCATCTTCAGGACGATCTTGCCCTGAGAAAGAATATCACTGCAAAGCTGCCATGGAACATGTGAGAATAGCACATTTTTTTTTCAGATCATTACATAGTCAGTCTGTGCAAATCACTACTCTCCCCTTTCTTCACTGATTCTGCACCCCAGATCCTACTTTGGTGATAAGGATCCAAAAATTAACCTCTCTTAGGTTAGCTGGAGACGACCTGGTGAATCATCTAACAAGCAAATGCTGTTCTGATCGCTCCAGAGAAAAATTAGGATGTTCTCAGGCATGCCAGGAGTGTTCAGGCACCGACAGCGCAGCTGTGCCTGGGTAAAACTGAGGGGCTGACAACCATGGAGACACAGCTCCCTGAAATACCTGGAAGTGCCAAAGGCCACCCAAACCCTGTGGTTGCTGCCCGTTTTATGTCTTGTCTCTGATAAGAAATGAGTGTTGATGAACACCAGTTCCTGCAAACATCCTCGGTGGGGAGTCCCAGCATGGGGAAGAACTGACAACCCTTCTGAACTGTCCTGGGAGAGGTGCCACCAGTGCCCAGGCTCCTGCTTGGCAGAGGAGATCCAAGAAAGCAGGAGGAAAGCCCAGGGGACACTGGTATGTCCTCACCTAGAAATCTAAATGATATGCTTACAGAACTTGTACCTGTACTTGGAGCTGTTTCACAGTTATCACCTTTTCAGCCTTTCTGTTTATGGAAAAACCTTGTTCAAGCCATGCAAAAATAATTTGGTTTTTAATCTCCTTGATGTGCCTGGTTTTAGTAAGATGCACTTAAACAAAGACATGTTTTCCCCATGTTCTTGAAGAGTTCAGAGCCTGAGTGGCATCGTTGGGTTTTTTAACAATTCACACAGAAAAACACTTTTCATAGTTCATTTTCAAGACGTGAATCTTACACAAGTGCTTTCTAAAGAGAAAGGAGATGACTTTTAGAAAACAAATTCTATACCTACAGAACAAGCTATGCAGAAGATTGCCTCTATTTATCTGATGGTTTAGGGCTGCTGTTAGCGTCAATTCATCATCTTCTTCGATGTGCAATATTTGCAAAAGCTAATCAGGCATGGAAAGGCAAGGCAGGTTATTTTCTTTTGTTCACACGAGCTTATGTTCTGAAACAAAGCTATTAGGACACTTGATGCCGTGCATGCTCTTCTAATGGACAATATGCATCATATGATTGCAAACTGTCACCATGACTATTATTTCTCTTGGGAGGTTTTCAGCTGAAACACTGAACTCTGTTAAAAGGTCAGATAGCCCTACTATCATGTCAGAGCCATAGATTATTTTCCCTATAATAACATTAATATATATTTATTGTATATGCAATGGTGCATTCATAGAATCCCCAGCAGAACTAGTAGAAAAATCTCTAAGTACTGGACAGACAACTGTTTAAGACAGAAAACCAAGATGTCTGTCATTTCCTGAAACAGACTTCCAAAAGCTGATAAATGTGGCTTTACAAGGTTAGGTATTTCTGAGAAGTCATTGCACAAATCACATTTAGTTTATTAGAAAAAACACAATATAATATATTATAATAGATCCGTAGGTATATTCCCATGAACACATCTCTGCACAAGTAGGCTCATATATGTGTCACAGCACATAACCTTCAGAAAGTAACAAAAGGGAAGCTACTAAGTTGGGAAGGAAACATTAAATACTGAAATGAAAGACAAGGAAACAGATGGAAGTCAAGAGGAAAAACTCTTGGCATGCCATACAAAATAAATCTCCGACCAGGAAGAATGCATTAGGCAGCATGCATGTAGTGAAAATATACATCTACTCACAAGTGACTGTTTTGGTGAAATCACGTGCTGAAAATTAACAAACAACCCAAGTGTCTTGGGCAGATCAGCACATTCTCCATGCTCAGTCTTCCATTCAGCCTCACCAAGCTATCCATGTCTCAACTAGATCCTTGCTTAATACCATATTTTAGTTTTTAGGAAAGCTGTAAAGCTTTGCGAAAAGTGCCCCAGGTTTCCTTTGCTGAGTGCATACTGGTGCAGCTGTTTGATTACATCATTTTCAGAAATGATCAGCAGGAACTTTCCATGATACTTAAGGGTGTACTCCTGCTAGTTAGCAGTGCAGCCCAGAAATACAGTTTCTCAGTTTTATGTTAAAGAACACTTCTCTGCATAGAATGTTCTTGTTTCAGTAAGTGAAACACAGAAAAAAAAAAATCTCCCTGTTATGCCTTAAGTATGTTTTACCTTTGCTCTCCAGATTTCTGTTTTAATTTCTTTAAAAGTTAATCTCCACTTTCATTTTCTCTGACGTTCCCATACATAGCCTCAGCTTGTATCCTCTCAGCTCCAGGGACACNATCTCCCTGTTATGCCTTAAGTATGTTTTACCTTTGCTCTCCAGATTTCTGTTTTAATTTCTTTAAAAGTTAATCTCCACTTTCATTTTCTCTGACGTTCCCATACATAGCCTCAGCTTGTATCCTCTCAGCTCCAGGGACACACAGAACTGTCAGCAAGAAGAATGTTACAGAAAGTGTTCAAACACGCCTGTGAGGGAGATGTAATTGTAAAGAATATTTGAAAAAATATACAACCACAAGAAGCACAGGATTATCTTAACTCACAAAAAGCATGAGACCAAGGGCTTTGCACCAAAGGACCCAAGGGTGTTTCTATCAGGAAAACAAACCTGTAAGTAGTGAGGGAAAAAATTTTACAGAAGAGAAGTTTGAGTCACTCTAGCAGTAAATGAGACAGTATGTAGAAAAACAGGAAACCACTTTCCCCAGATTGTATCACATTTGTCTTTTCTCTTCAAAATCTACACTGTAAAGCCAGATAGCTATAAAAGAAGGAGGAAAAGAGCCCATCTGGAGGAGCAAGACAAGATGTTAGGGAGTCATCTTGTTTAATGTTAGACAGCAATGATAAGAGAGCCCATAAAAGGTGAAATTTTAAAGTACTTGAAAAGGGAAAAAAAGAAAGAGGCTGATGTTATCTAAGAAAAATAAACTAGAAATTTATGTAAGAACTGGTTATAAAAACATCGATAAAAATGCTGTTTCTTCTTCCTATTAAACCCAGTCCTAATTACAACAGCTGAATATTTACAACCCCAGAACCAGTGCAGCCTGCCAAATCTCCCAGAAAACACCCAAAGGCTCCTATGGGCAAACTCTGAAATGAAAAAACTTCAGAATCAAACTATGCAGGCTCTGCTTTTTCATCTGATCCTACAGGCCAACTTGCTGGCCATTTATCATAGCATCTTGAACCACTGAATTGGAGAGTTTATAAAAACAAAAAATCTGGCTAAGAAATTCAAGAATAGATTGTAGAACTCAGTATAGGCTTTCAACCTGGTACCATGCTCCAGGAGGGTACTCCACAGGAGTTACAATAAAGTTTTTTTAAAAAAAAAGTAGTCCCAGCTTTTTGCTCTCAGGTTTGTTATTCACTTTACTGGTCAAGGAGCCATGGTGAAGAAATGCATTTTCTCCCTGTTTAGACTGGACAGTCATATGAGTATCCTTTGGTCAAAGTCTCACCACGTCAGCTGGGGAATGAAAACAAGATTTAAAAGGACGACTCAACAGTTATCCTCTTATCCTTTTATTCCGGCCAACCTTATAATTGTCTCTCAACTAGATCTCGTTATCAAAAATCCTTTTAGTGGGATCAGTTTCACTTTAAACAGTTTATTATGTGGACTAAAGGAGCAAAAATAACTCAAGAATTAACAGACAAAAAATTATTTCTAAAACCAATGTTCATATATGGATACACTGAGGATGATATTCCTTAAAATCTTCTCATTGTGAAATTAAGATTTTTTCTGTAAAAATGAACAGGTCTTAGTGATTTTTTCAAGAACATCTTCTACTTACAATGGAAATTCACCCCCTACAGGGGATAAACTATAACTATCAAGATGGTATTATTTAAATTGCATCTTCTGAATTACCTGGAAGAGTAACTTTGAGCATCCCAAAGAAGAGTTGTTACAGGGAACTGTTGGTTCATCCATGAAATCACTGACACCATAATAACAAAAGGATAAAACTAATAAACAGAAACTAAGTTCAAATTAAATTAATATTTGTTTCTCAGCTAAGAGATCTCTCACTGAGTTAAGTTTCCATTTCCAATCAAGTACTGCTGGTGTATCTTCGTACCCTGAAAAACACTGGAATGATGTTGGCAGCAACGCCTGCCTATGAACCTACCTAAACAAAGCTCTGTTGTACACTTCAAATCCTTCATCATTAGAAAATTTTTCTTCTTGGGTGGGTATTTCACACTAGGGCAGGTTGCATTTAATAAATTTTAAATTGCTACAAAGTTCTAAATTCACCTGAAGCAAAAATAGATCCCAACCAACTTTTAATGAGCCCACAAGTGCCAGCAGATTTCCTTTTCCTCCTCCACCTAAAACACACTCCACTTGTTTCACACACTGTCCTGTCTGTCACCACACTCACGTCCTAAGGGTTTTTTCCCCACACAGATTTTATTTGGTGCATTTGTGCCAATCACATAAACCCTTTCTGTCAGGAGGCACTGATACACTGACAACAGCACTTACATGCTTCCTATATTCTCTAGAAGAAAAACCACCAAGGTTTTTTTTATTTTCTAGGAATTGCTTCATGTCCCAAGTTTTCACAACTGTCACCCAAGATTTACTTTCCTGTTTGGGTAAAAGTAAAAATTGCTTACTAAAGGAGTGCTCTGCAAAATACCTCTGCTGATATGCCCAAGATGCCCATGCAAGATCTCTCATCTGAAATACTTTGTTATCTCATCCTTTCTGGCAAACAAACAAAGCTTGCAAACTGACAAGTGTCATCTTACCATCAGTCACATGTGGGCTGATTTTATGTAGTTAGCACCATAAGCCAAAGGCAGAATTACATCATATGGGTTGCAACTCCTCAGAGATCACTCTCCACTCCATTAACTTCGTTAAAAATAGACCAGCTGTGTGGGATAATTCTATTTATTCTTTCCAACTTGCTACTCCATCAGGCTAAATTAAATGGGCACTGATAGAAAGAACTCTGACCACAAACAAGAGATGAAACACTGGCTTCATGAAGAGCAGAGGATGGTGGACCAGGCAGGGAATGAGCCACAGTTCATCCTAAATTTCCCATTCTCACTTGCACTGCTTTGCTCTACTGCCCTGCCTACTCTGCATCTGGATCCCTAAGCTAACCAGAAGGGGAACTGCTCAAAGCTTTGGATCTGTGCTGTGCCCCACGGAGCTAAATAGGGTACAGAAATAACAGTGTTTGCTTCTACAGGAAGCTGGCTCTGGCTGAGATTCACAGGCATGTCTCTGCTAATAAAGCATTTTTGCCCTGCCAATTTGCATCACAGCCACACACCAACCTACAAAACTGAAAATGAAATTTGACCAATTTAATTGTTCTCCAATTGCATCCTGTTTTGACTGCTTAGTTTTTCACGTATGTAGAGTGGAAGCCAGGTCATTCAATATGTAATGACAGAAACTGCATACTTTTGCGGAGAGTTTGAGGGTCCTTTGTGATCAGCTGTGATACTACATTCAACACATTCTTCATCCAATACTAATTTCTATGCTGTCATCAAATTGTATTTTATAGCAGCTGTATTTCCCAAATTAAATATTTGGGCCACTTTCAATGCAAAATACCAGATGCACAGGGAAATAATCTGAACTGGTTTAGATGAGGAAACAGAAAATGTTAATTCTATACTTAACACTGAAAACAGCTTTCAAACAAAAAACTACAGCTGCTATTGGAGCACAGTATTGATATTGATCAAGTGAAGAAATTACCTGGTGTTTGTATTAACTCAGTCCTTTCAAGAGGGAAAGCGCTTCTCCTCTCAGCTGGCTTTTCTTGCTCAGCTGATTTCCATTCCAAGATTCTCTCTGTCCACAATAGAACTTTTTTCAGTCTTTTTAAAAATGCACTTCGGCTTGCTGTTGGTGGTATAACACTATAGCTGCCCCAAGGACCATTCAGACTGAAGAAAGAAAGAAAAATTATTACAGAAGTTTAGAAAGAGAGAAGGGAGTCAACAGGCAGAGGGCACTTTAAGAAGAAGCTTCCCAAATGGTCTTGAGTCAAAACAAGTACTGTTGGCTTACTAGATGAAGCAGGTCAGATAGTGTGTCTTTCAAGCTTTTATGGAAGAAAGTATAATTTAAGAGCATGTTTGCATGAAGGCGGTGTTGCCAAGAGATACAGTCAACAGGGAGAGAACTCTCCAGGAACATGTGGCAGCAAGGACATGATCATGGTCAGAATAGATAGGTAGTGGTTTGTTATCCAAACAGACAGGGCTGCATCTGGAAGGCTGCAATGTTTAAAAACAAGTAAGCAAACAAACAAAAAAAAAACAAACTACTAGAAATGTTTGTTTCTTTAAAAAAATGAAAAGTTGCTGCCTATGAGAAGTGTAACAACATCAACACATTCAAATGGCAAATTACACATCAAATCAATTCTTCAAGGGCTGACTCAGACCAGTTAGTCCATATGATAAAAGGGAAACCTTTGTTTCCATCAAGTTCAGTGCAGCAATTCATTTTAAAACCACCTGTGAATATTTATTGAATGCTGACACTGAGGCACACCTGTGGAGGCAAGGCTGAGTGTGATGTCCCCAGCCCAGGAAATTTCAGGCTCAGTAGCTGAGAGACTGGATTCAGCATTTCAATGACAAAAAGATGAAGCTGGCACATGCCTTGAATGTGGAACCATTTGGGGTTTGACTCTTCTTATTTCAGCTCTCCTTCTCCCTGTTTTTTAAATGACTTTTATGTGAAATAAAGGTGATGAGATTGAAGGGCTGATAACAGGGGCCTCTGGAGGAGAGGAATAAACACAAAGTCAAGGAATTACCAATCCAAATACTCTGATACTTTTGGGAATGCATAGGAGTAACACAAATATGGAATCCATCTTCCACTGCAGTATGAGCCAAAGAAGACAGAGCGGAGAGGAGCTGGGACAGTGACCACAGAGCAGCAGCACAGCCCTGCACTGCCCCTTTCTCAGCTGTGCACCAACCAGCAGGTTGCCCGAGCAAGCTCCAAACACTCCTCTGCCAAAGGAGCTTGATATTGTCAAATATGACAACTTGATGAGATAAGGCCTAAAACAGACAGGAGGAAGTATTTGACTATGTCTACAGACTAAAGGGCTTTTGAGAGGTCTTCAAGAAACTCTCAAAGCCAACCTAGTTTAAGATGTGTTTACAATGCACACTAAGACATGACTTATTAAGTACTGAAACAGCCCAAAGACACTGTGACCAGCAGGAAAACCATTTGAGTTAGGAGAGATGTTAATTAGGAAACTCAAGAGCACCACAGACTCCAAGAAACCCCTAGAGAGGGAGGGGAAAGATCCCACTTTCCACATTTGCATTTCACATCTGAGAAATGTGAATCATTACATCAACATTGGGAGAAATCCAGAAACAGCAGGAAGGAAGGAAACTGAGTTTAAGAAAAAAAAGTGAAAGACTAGAGACTGTTTACATCTTGAACAAAGGGAGAGAAAAATGTCAGCACTGTCCTGCTGAGGACTGAGGATGAGGAGCTGAACTCCCAACTCCCAAAATACTTTCAGGTCCTATTCAGAAACGGGGATGCAGGAATTCGGTGGTTGCTAGCTAAAACATCTTCTCCGTTTTGGTACTCAAAACCTGCCTCTAGGACCTTCCGGAATAGCTGGGAAACAGCTTTCATTTTTTAAACATCCAAAGAAAATGTTTCCTTCTTCTATTTGTTTTCTAATCAGGAGCTTTGCTTCGGATGTTGCAATTAAGAACCAAAGTTTCTTTCACCCTATTTTCATCAGCACTCTCACCTAATCCTTCAAATGGATTTGAGAAAAGCTTTAAGTATACTGTTAGGTATACTGTTATATATTAGGTATATATATATATATGCTGTTATATGTATTAGGTATACTGTTAGCCCAGAAGAAATGGAGATTAAATAGTGGGTAAGCAACTACACTGGCAAACTGTGACAGTTGAGGAATCCCTGAAGTTTGGTCACATCTCTTGGCAAGGTATAGCAATAATTTTGATGGTATCCCAGTCACTCACAGATTGCACAAGAAACTTGTAGAGCTAAGGACAGTATTCCCCAGAAACTGAATAGATTCTAGTGACAGTGAGAACAGTTACAGAAAACAACGTTTATTGTAAAAGGAGCCCAGATTATTTCCCATGTCTTGTTTTTACACTAATTTTTAATCCTACCCACTTAAATAGCATTACCCAACTCGCAAGTTGGTGTAAAACGTAAGCCTGATTCCTGGTGCGTGTAAGTGTGGGTGTGCATCCTCTACATACAACACATATTAAAAAAATACAGTTGCTTCATTTTTCTCTGTTATTTACATAATGCTGTGAGACAGCATTCACACCAAAGCCCAGAAAAACATCTTACAATAAAACACCAGAAAAGGAGAAAGAAACAGTTTTTCAGTGAAAACCGGTAATGTTGTCTAAAAGTAAACACTAAAGACTCTTCATTTACTGCCTTCTCACTTAATTATCTCATCAAACAGAACAAGCAAAGACTAATAAATACAACACAGAAATGAAATAAGAACAAAAAATACTGTTCCTTTTATTTTAAGTCAAGTAAAAGCAGCAAGAATATCCTGGTTTGTGGATAACTTGTAGTTCTCCAGCACTGAACTGCAGCTGAGAAATGACTGTTCAGTAGCATTTGTATTGTACGCAAACTAACCGGTAGAGTTTTACTAATGAAGACTAAACTCATCCCAACTCACTAACAAAATACATTGCTGCATGGCCTCAAGCCAGTCCTACAATTCCCAGCTCCTGCAGGCTCTGGGGAAGAAACCTGCCACAAATTGCTGGCTAATCTTACCACCAAATAGCTCATCTTGCTGCTGAAGAGATGATCTGCTGCCTCAGGGGCCTGCATAGCCTAAAATGCTGAGAGACAAAGGTGATGGATTTTGATCTTGCAGTGTAAAGAAAGATGAGTGCCTCCTGCCTATACCTGAATTCTGTGGGCTCCTCTGTCCTGCCATGATGTCTATGATTGTGCCAGACAGGTGTCACCTGAGCAGCACCCACCCTCTGGTACTGAAAAATGCCTCTTCCAAAAACAGAAGGATGGGAGACCTGAACACTGAAGATTTCATACTTAGAAATCATCGCTTTCCCTGCATGTAGTTATATCCAGCATCCTACAAGCTGAGGAGAGACAAGGAGCCAATCCAGGAAAAGAGAGTCTCCACCTGGGCGTCTCTGCCCAGAGCAGCTGACTCGGCATGCAGCCCCACTGGCAACAGCTCTTCCACTTCACTGCGAGCGCAGAACGCTTCCGGAGAGGAAAACAAAACCATCAGTTCAATAAGCTCAGTAGGAAGCACCTTCATTTCCAGTGAAGAAAAACAGAGTGATCAGCTCGGACAGCTACACTTTTGGTTTTTAAAAATTACACCTTTCCAAATTTCTCCATCCCACAGGCTGGGAGCCCACTTCCTGCAGGCAAGCTGAAGCTTGCGGTTTTACTGCTCACGGTCACATCAATGTGTGCCAATTAACACATGCTACAATATAGCTCATAAAATATATATTTTGCTCTCATAAGGCTGCTGTAAAGAAAACCCTTTCCTCTTGGGAAAAAAAACGGATAAAATTAAGATTTTTATTTTTTTTAATCTGCTTTTTTAAATCCACAAATATACAAAGATAATCCAAACTGCAGTTGTAGTGACCCACCACAGGAGAGTAAAGGTAAGACATTTTTCTTCAATCCCATGAAGTTTCTTGGTTTAGGTTGGAAGGAAAAAGTGATTTTTCTCTGTTGAATAAAGACAGTAATAGCATGTAATTTCACCGTCAAGTTCTATGAACAAGAATGTGTACCATCATTCTCTAAATATGCACTCGTGCTAAATGGACAATGTGCTCTGAGTGTTTTTTTACTGGTTACAATAGGATCATGACAGAGAAACAAAGTGTCTAAAGCAGGAATGAGAACAAGTCCTAAAAGAATGCACAAAAACATCAATGTTTTCCAGACTAAAATAAATTGTAGCAGATTATGAAAAGCTTACATTGAACCGACTTCTTAGTCTCAACGTACCAATTAAAACAGTGCTATTGTTAATTGCTTCTGTCATTCATAGTTTAACCGCAGGTCTACACTACGTTCAAAAGTATACTTAACATTTTATGTACATGCAAAACAGAGTAAAGCGCATGCACGTAACAGTTATGCTCTCTAGGATTAGAGGCACTCTCTTAGGGGTGGTTTAATCTTCCCTTTTAGAATTTTAGGCATTCACCTATCCAGCTGAATACAATCTGATTAATAAAACTCATATTCTTATAATGCCTAGGTCTATTTTCCAGAAAAAAATGGTCTTTTAAAATGCTCATGTCCAAGAGAGAATAGTATAGGGAATATATCCTGAAGTTTTACACACAGCTATACATCATGAAAGTAAAATCATTAGGTGAAAACTCAGAGTTACAACAGAAACGGAGAATCATACCTTCGTGTATACAGCTAACTAACTGCACGTGCATACAACTGCAGTAAGATATCTGAGCATTCAGCTACATTTTCAGGCAACTGCCATAACCACATCATCCCCCTCTGACCACAGTTTGATAAGCAATTACTTCTTTCAGCAGCAGTGATGCCGGCAGAAGCAGCCCTTACCCCTTACCTCCTGCTCCCTGCCACATGTTCCCTCCTTTCAGGCCACCTTCTCAGCCCCGACAGAGCAGCCACACAGTCAGACAGATCAGAGTTAAAAGCAATCAATACAAATGAAGAAAAAGAGCTTTTGAACCCCCTGCAGTCCCCCGATGCAGTTCCCCATGAGCCCCACAAATGGCTAGTCCAGCTCAGAGGGTGGCAGGGGGCTGCTTACGCAAGCACAGTTCTCTCAGGAAACACATGCCAAATCTCTCCCTCAGGAAGCAATTGTTTTTGCACCAAAACATCTGAAAAATCTTCCCCCCCTGTGCCCAGTCTGTTGGACCCTGGCCTGGGAATATGGATCCGGAAAGGATCCCTGGGGATGTCCTAGTCCCCTTCCTCACAGCTGCAGACAAGAACCAACTCAGCAGATCCAACCAGTCAGGAGCCTGTGCTGTAGCAAGCTGTCAGGTAAACGGTGCGCGGCTTGAAGCTGAAGTGAATGTGCAAGCTGGGGTGAAAAGAAAGTTCCTGAGGTTTCCCCTGTTTACATATCAGCTGAATCAACTCTGATAAAGCTTTGTAAAATTAAATTACACATTGTGCAATATTGTTTTTCATCATCACTTTCCAGCTTCAGGTTAAGGCAAAAGTTAATGATTGAATTTTAAAGGCTTTAATGTAGAAACCCCTTAGGGAAGCCCAGAGAAACCTTCTATTAAAATACAGCTTCTGTTATACCGCTGCAAAAGATGGAAAAGTAAACATTTAATATAATGCAACTGAAAAAATATAAAACAAGAACACATTATGAGCTATGTAGCACTAAAAAAAAAAAAATACAAAAAGACAGTAACAGCCAATGATTTGAGGTGAGCAATAACATGGCCCTAACTGAGGCATAATAGAATCACTCTGAGGAAAAAGCAATCCTGTTTCACCTCATTAAGTTTCATGTTATCCTCCAGTTTCCCAGCGCTAACGGAAACGTTTCCTCATTGCCACTGTAGGAGCGGACTTACAACAACAAACAGATTCAGCTGTCCCAACCAGCTTGTTAATGAAATCAATTCAGTCAGAAAGTTATCACACAAACCCAAATTCATCCCAAATACCTAATTAACAGCTTACCTGTAGAGATATTAAACAGAACACGTTGATAAATGAGTGACAAATTATCCGAAAGTTTAAAATAAGGGTAATACTCACTTTCTCTTCTGGCTCTTTTTTTTTTTTTTTTTAATTGAATAGATTCCCTGAATTTAGCCAGCCAGTGAACACACTATTTCCTACAAGACACGTGCCACTTGGCCTGCGTCTATTACTGCACACCTGGTTGTCCTACAAGGGACTAAGAATTCTCCTGGAAGTCCATTATATTAATATCCCAGAAGAAATATCAAGGCTGTTCAGGATAAGGATTGCTGTGATTAGCTACTTCCACAGATAACTGTCCCTGCGGGAGGCCACAGGCCAGCTCTCCAGCCTGTCACTGAGCTGCCTGGGCCTTGGGTTTTGGAGCTTTTGGGAAGCCACTCACACACACACACACACAGACACAGACACACACACAGACTCTCACACACACACACAGACTCACACTGACACTGACACACACTGACACAGGCTTACACTGACACACACACACAGACTCACACTGACACACACACACACAGACTCACACACAGACTCACAGACAGACATAGACACTCACACACCCCCGTGCACGGGCATCCCGGTGACAGCCGCGGGTCCGCGTGCACGGCAGCGACAAGGTGCAGCACTGCCTCTCACACCTGCCTCTGAACAGGTACATTCGTTCTGCTTATGCAACAGATATAAAAGATACCTGGGTTTCCTCATACCATCTAGCAACTTGAAACGCTGTTTACCTGACTAGCATCTTGCCTAACCAACAGCTTATAAATATGTATGCACGTATATACAGTTCCTTCATTAAACAGTGGCGTTTACATTCATTTTTACTGATTTTTCAGTGCTGCCGTAGTTCTAGCACGACCCAGACAGGACAGGAAAGCGACCCGGCTGCAGCCTCACCGGAGCGCTGCGAGCCGCCGCCGGGGAGCCGCACTGCCCGCCCCGCTCCGCTCCCCGCTCCGGGCCACCCCTCTGTCCCTGCTCGCTGCTCCCGAGCCCCGCA
>VYZQ01001747.1:0-17690 GCA_013400655.1 Mystacornis crossleyi
GTTGAATAGAGAAAACAAAATGCTATGGGAAATAACAAAGCAAAGAGAAGTAACACTTCAGTGAAGCAGGTTTGGGGAACAAGCAGGTTTGGGAAACAGGCTCTCTTGGATAACAGTTCTGTGCAACTTGAATGGAAGAAGTCTGTGGGAAGTATGAAACAAATAGACCCTTCAAGTTTTTTTACACACTACAGTGCAACTCATTCACACCTACAGTTATTTACATGATGTTTGGCCATCTAAAACCAATAGCCAATCAGCAAATACATATGCATATACACATATACATACACACAACCCCACACCCACAGTCGCCACTTACAGTGAGAAGCATCCTCCCCCAAATTAATTTGCCTTAGCAAATACAGTACTTACTTTCAAAATAGCCCTTTTTAAACAACATAGTCATCAAAATATGGAATGATGTACTGTCTGAGAAAAAGCCATGCAAATTCTGGAGAGGAAATAGAGCAAGCATAAAAAAAGTCAGAACAGTGAACAGTCTTACTGTGCACAGCATTTAGCACAGACTAAATGAGACTTAGTTGAGACTGGAATAAGTCTCATCTTTACAAGTTCAACATTTAACGCTCTCTGGATTCCCTGACTGACTGCCTCTTCGTCAAATGATGTCTAAAATACCAGTGGCCCATTATGGTCAAAAGCTCACTAAAATCAAACACAAATTTCCCAGAGAGTCCCGCTAACATTTTTTTTAATGATCTCTAAGTCAATGCAAGCAGAAGTCACTGACAGCTTGCAGCTGATGAACAATATCTTTGGGGGAAAATATCACCACCATGAAATTGAACACATTTTTTTGCTAATCACAATATCAAATGATCAGCACAAGAGCTTGAGAGGTGATGGGAAAAGTAGCAGAAGAGAGAGGAATTAGATTTTATGTTTCACTTCAACCACACTGTGTGTTGGGAATAGACAAATAAAATGTCAGAGGTGTCGAGTTCCTGCAGCAGATCAGCAGAAGTGTTACTGTACCTTACTATCCACCAGTTACTATGTCCTATAAGCAGTTCCTGTCTTAATGATACAGATCTCAATTAAAAAACCCCAAACCAAAATAGAAACTACATATACTCTTTCAACCTACCACACTTTCTTACACAAGCCTAACTTAAGAATAGAAGCAAGACTTCTCCTGTTTCTGGCTAGACATATCTCATGCCTTACTGAATTAATACCAGCAAGATTTTCACTGGCTGCCAGAGATTTTTGAAGTCACAACCTTATTGCACACACTGGACCTGATTATTACCTTGCCATAATAGCACATGCAGGATTTAAGAGATGTTCAGAAACAAGTTTTTCAGTTTCTTCAGTGCTAAAATGGCCAAGTTCCTGAGCTGATGAGTATCATACCGCCCCTACAGGGTTCAGAGAGAGACTGAAGTACAGAGCAATATGGTGAATGTGTTGGTGCAAGTAACCCAAGGGATTTCAGAGGACTACCACAGAAAAACTCACAAGTGTTCATTTCCAAGAATGATTTAATGCAACACAAGATGCGGGAAAACTTGCATCAGCTGTATTCATTTAAGTAATTATTTTTTCATCAATACTTCTTATTCAATTTTTATTCAAATTTTTTCATTGAGGAATAAAATAAAGTTGCCAAACTAACATTTAAGTTCCTTTTAACTACTATGTTAAAGCCATGTAATCTGCATACCCACATTAATGTCTTAGACATCCTTGTTACTGCAACGTATCTTCAAGTCTATGAGCTCACGCAAGGCTCATGTGTAGCATACCATTACTTGTATTTGACTAATAATAGTAAAAACAATATTTTTAGTATATATAGGGGAATTACCTGATCTTTGATAAGTTCTACCGCAGGTCTTTCAAGGTCTAGCTCATAACACAGCCTCATAAAGAGTGGCCCAAATTTAAAATTATGTAAGGCTGTGATTCCATTCTGTTTGTGGTACCTATGGGATAGATTAAAAAGTTAATCACACAGGGCATGGAATTTGCCAAGGGAGAACAGCTTTAAACAGAGAGCAAGATCTGTAGGTGCAATGAGAGAGGCACACTTTCCTATCTGCACCACCCCAAGACATATAGATAATAGGAAATTAATTTTAAGGAAGATGATTTTTTTGATCAAACTAATAAATTAACTAGTAATAAATAATCTCTTCTATTAGCAATAAAGTAACCTTCATTGGAGAAATAATAGAATGGGTCTCTGCCTTGAAAATTCCAAGCTACTTTATCTTCTACTCATGGAACAATAGCAAAAGAAGTTGCAGTAGTTCATTTTAGAGCAGTACCTGCTAAAATATCTCAATAAAAAGATAAAGCATTTCACTTTTTTCTTTATAATCCCTATATTGTATTTGCTGGGAAAGTTTTCTTTCACAAAACCTCCTGCTATTGTCTACTGGCTGCAGGACAGTTTATAACCAGGCTGGTCTTGGCTGGAAATGCCCCCAAACACCTCTGCCTTGCAGTCGTGGGATAATTTTTCTCTGTGGTTCACCATGCAGTAGGACACTACTTTGCTCCCATAGCTTAACTCTCCTTTGACCTGAGAGTCTCTAAAGGGTTGGAAGATCCAAAGTATTTAAATAAAAATACAGTCTTAAGGGATTAACTATGCATATCACAACTGACTTAGGGCAAGACCTCAACTGCAGATATAACCTAGGATGATCTAACAAAAGCAAAATAAATACAGAAAATAAAGACAAGAAAGAGTATTACCTGGATTGTTAAAAATACCTGTAAATAACTTTTCTGGCTAGTTCCACATCAGGTGAAGTCTGACATAAATGGAGCAAATTTTTTAATTCATTTTTGAGAATTACTCCATTTTTGTTTAGTTTTTCTTTAATATTTCTAAAATATTGATCTGAAAATAAAACACATTACAGCATCAGTCTATAGACAATTCCATTACCTGAGTTACATACTTGGTACCTGAAACATGGAGACTCAATGCAAACAGTGCTCTTGTTTTATCACCAAGAAAACTGCATAAAACTTCTTACAGACAAGCATGCCAGTGTGTCCCCATAAAGTCAGACTTAGAAAACCAAGATGCTTACTGTGAACTTAATTTCAGTGTCTGTGTTATGGAGCATATCAGGTAATGCAAAAGTTTTAACAAGTAACAAAGTTTTGTGACATTTTATGTTCTTTGTCTAAAAAGCAAGCAAACAAACAAAACCATTTCCACTCAGCATTCAAAGGACCATAAGAACTTCTACACAATACTGTTCGTACAGAAGACTTAAATTTCTTCACTTCTTTAAATAGCCATAAACTTAGAGTTGCTACCCTTCTGCCCCAAAAAAGAGGGTTCTCTACCCAGCACATTTTCCTATGACAAAGCAAGCACAAAGACTAGTCCTTCAGTTGGTAATTTCAAGCCTCTTACTCAGACATACACAAGATTAAAATCACATATACTGCTCGGCAGCTCCATTCCTCTCATGGTGCTGCCCCCATCTTGGGCAGGGAACTGAACTTTTTTGTAGCAGTTGCTGGGTCACTGCTCTTTCCAAGCTAGTAACCTACACAAGAGTTGCAAAGTAGGCATCCCAGAGAACAGTGTGTGCAGTTACTCAATACAGATCTGTCGATACATGCAAATACCAGTCCTTACTCAAGACTGAGGCACAGAGTTGAACCCTGTGAAGTCAGAAGAATGCATTTGAACAACTATGCCTGTATAATGGCTGGGATGTGTTCAAAGGTGTGCAGAAATTTCAAAAGTATTTGGGATCTGAACTGCACTTACATTATTCTAGCTAACTGTGTAACTGCTGTAGCTAATAATGTAACTATTATAGTTAATATTTGCCTTATAACAAAAATAATAGCTATTATATATTCTCTGTAACAGTTATTGCTGCTTTTCCCACTTCTAAATCAAGTTTATTACTAGCCATAATTACTCCTTTTCATCTTTCAAGTACAACATTAAACACTCAATACAGAAACCACACACACATATGCACAATAGGTTCTTGGAAAAATGTTTTCATTAGTTTTCAGAGGATACAGTTTGCACAAATTCAGAAGGTCAACTGTGACATATAAAGCAAAATATTTGGCTTCTACTAACCTACTATAGCAAGAATGATTGACCTACAGGAGTAAATTCAATGTTTCTCAAGTACAGGATGAATAAACTACAATATATCATCATCACAGCAAAACTGAATGATATTATGACTTACAACTGCACAATTTAAATTCTACTTAATATAGAAAAACCATCAAGCTGACTTTACTTCCCTCTCTGTCCCAGAAGAATGGTTTATATAAAACCAGGTTTGATTATTTGTCTCTTCTTGCCTTACAATTACCTACAACCTTTGAACAGATGTCAACTTGTATCACCAGCACACCCACACATGATAAACCAGGAGTTTTACCTAGCTTTTCTTAAATAATAAGGGCAGTGTTATGTTTATATTTATGTTTCTTAAAGAAAGAAATTTGCATGCATGTAAAATAGCTTGACAAAATCAGAAAAAATCTACTGATCCTGCTCCTACATGAATTTGGAAAACCTGAATTTGTTTTTCATATTCTGAGTATCATATGTCATCTGGAATCAGGTGTACAACTGAGAACTCACATTACACAAAAGAAAAAAATCTAAAAAAATAGGCTAACAAAATTTACAGAGCAAATTAAAAAGAAAATTACCGTGATAGCCGTTTTCTGGGTAGTTAGGTAACTATTTAGCTTTCTGTTAACAATTTTCTGTGCTGATATTATACTTGAAGCAAGATTTGTAGACTGAAAGAATTTTTTTTAATCAGACTATCTAACAAAGTTCGAAAAGTGAGGGCACAAACATTTCAGATCTTATGTAAACACCCTGCATACATGAAAACTTCTCCACACGTATTCTCAACACAGCATAACTAATACTGTTTCATTCTACAAAGCCTCAGATCTTCTAATAATGTTAGGTACAAAAAATTTGCAAGAGGAAGACATAATTTTGTTTCTTTAAATGGGGTCAATTGTGTCATTTTATGATGACCTTGACTGTTTGTTTCCTAAGACTGATGCTAAAAGGGTGACTATGAATTAAATGCTATACCTTTATTGCCATGAAGTTCATTTCTAATTGCCACTTTCATCTGCTGAAATTCTTGTAACTTTATATCTTCTTCTGTTAGCAGATACCTCTTCCCTGCCATAAGAAAAAGAGAGGAAGGTTGAGTTTTATGTTACACTGTATGATTTAATAGTACTGAACCTTGCATTTATGAGTTACTGACAATTGTGTGATGCCAGACCACTGGGATACGACACTAAAAAGCAGACTGCAAAAACTGCCGTTGCTCACATAACTGACAAAAGAACCCAAATAATATGTCACAGCTTTCCAGAGCTTATGTGTACAAGGATGAAGAAGTATCTAGTTACTGGATGTACGAAAGAAAAACTAGAGGCTGAATTCCTCTCCACTAAGCCAAGGTACAAGAGGATTCTGCACAAGATCCCTGCCCCCACCTCCCGTCAGCCTCCTTTATACTTTTATAAGGATTTGTCTTGTTTTCCTTTGTTTTCCACAATTCACTAGTGGCACAACTTGCTCACCCCACAAGTGCTGTCCTTGCTACTATAAAATTAATCATTCTGGAAGCTCCAAATGCAGTAGGAAGACACAAAAAGCCCATTTTTAAAAATTGATAAGAACCAACAAGCTTATTATTTGGATCGTAGTAACCCTTGGGAGACCTAGTAAAGTTCTGCTGCAGTACAGACATCAGAGATAAGACAGTCACTGAGTCTAAAATGCCAAAATTAACTTTGGGTGCTGACCTTAACCATACTGTGTTGCAGGCTGCTTTAAAACAAGAATCATGCAAAAGCTATTTGACAAGTTTCTGCTGTCACAAAAACATGTGTCCAGTAGATTTTTATTTGCAACTACTGACTTGGTAACAGAGAGCCACAGTAACAGCTGACACTAGTACAATCTAATATTTTAAGGTTTTGGCTTATAAAGAATTATTCTAACCACGAAAGGACAAGAACAAGTATTGACCTGAGTTAGGCTGCTTATTCTCATTCTGCATATTCCTAGGAAAACATAACCAGCCATTTAAATAAAAACACTTGTTTGCTATGCAAGTGAAGCATGATAATGACACACTTCATAAAACCTGAAGAAAAAATCCATTAAATGGCACATTTACCCATTAAATTTAGTTAAAGCAGTTCCAGTGGGTAAACAAATACATTTTATTAAGCATGAAATTGACCTGTATTACACTGCCATTTCCTTTCCACAGACCTCTGCTGGTCTAGCAGTGAAAGACTAGCCTCTCCAGAGCTGGTGCAGGAATCATGCTGGCCTGGGGTGGGACTAGCACACGACACATCATGGACACTCAGTGGTCATAGACAGTGTCAACAGAGAGAGTCGGGCAGCAGCTTCTTCAATTCACTTTGCTGCATTGTACTGCTTCCTTAGATTCATACCTTACAGTGTTACAGAAACAGTTCAAAACCAAAGGGACCACCAAAGAAAAAGGAGGGAGATGGATATGAGGGCTGGCATGTGCAGGTGGTGCACGCTATCCCAGAGAACTCAACTAACCAACCTGCTTAGCCTCAAGCACACTGCAACCCTCTATACGGCCAGCCAGTGAAGGGGATGGACAGAGCACCACTCGGAGAGAGGGGCTCCATGTCTCTGAGGGGTATAACCGAGGTGTAACCTGAGCGAAACTTTCATCACTGCTGGCACAACGGGCCAGGAGCCCAGCCAGGACCTAGGCTGGGAAGCGCTCTGCCATACACCTCTTTTCCATGTGCCCCCATTTCCTTATCTCTGAATCCCAGGGTCTGGATAATGCTGTCATCCTCCCAGAATGAATACACATTTATGAAGCCACACGTTTATTATTTGGTTGTTTTCTTTTAAATGTCGTATCCTGCAAGCTTGCCAGCAGCAAGCAGGGGACACAATGACTAACACTGACCTCTGGGGTGACCTTATCGTGGCCTTTCAATGGGGCCTGCAAGAGAGTTAGAGTGGAACATGAACAACGGCAGATAGTGCTAGGACACATGGGAATGGCCTTCGGCTAGAGCCAAAGGCTTTGATTAGAGATAGGTTTAGGTACGATATGAGGCAGAAATTCTTTACTGGGAGGGTGGTGAGACAGTGGAGTACGCTGGTCAGAGAAGCTGTGGATCTAGCAACCGTGGACATGCTCAGGGCCAGGCTGGATGGGGCTCTGAGCAATGTGGTCTAGTGGAAGGTGTCCCCACGGCACGGGGTTCGCAGTGGCTGATATTTAAGGTCCCTTCCAACCCAGGCCATTATCTGAGTGCTTCTCCGATTCTGTGACGCCGACTGACCCCGGGGGCAGCTCAGCGTGCGCACCGAACCGCAAACCGCGGCCCTCCGGGCACCCTTCGGCGCTCCCCGCCAAAACACGCCGCGCCGAGAGGCATTCGCGCAGAAACTACAGCTCCCATCAGGCCCACGGCTGGCGGCGCCTGACGGACCTGCCGGGAGCTGCAGTACTCCGGTAGCTCCCCAGCCGGCGGGCAGCCCCGCGCCCCGGCCAGGCATCCAGGCGCCCACCCTCGCCGCGTAGCCCGCAGTACCTGCGGACGCGCAACCCCAGCCGCCCGGGGCGGGCGGGCGAACCACTGAGCGCCGCGCCGCCTCCCGTACCGCCCGCCCGGAGCCGCCGGCCAGCACCGCCGCCATCTCACGGCTGGGCCCGCGGGGCGGGGCACTCGCAGCCCACCCCGCGCCGCCGCCCGCTTTCTCCGCCCTCGGCGCCATGGCCGCCCCCATGCTCCGGCGCGCCGTGCTCTGCAGCGGGAGCGCCCTCGGCGCGGCCCCAGGTCGGTGCTGCTGGTGGGTCGGGGGGAGCGGCGCTGGTCGTCGTGGTTGCCGCAGGCTGCGGTGGGGAGCGTGAGCAGGGACGGGGTGCTACACAGGGACTTCATTCACCTTTCCGCCTTCCTCTGTGTGCATATGTGGAATTGGACATAGTTCAGAAGACGTTTTACGGCTAGTATGTAGTGCAGGACAGCGTTCGCAATTTGGTTTTTAATAGATAATCCCCGGTGCCGATTTCATAGCTCGACATGGGAGGACCTGCCTTTTTGGGTTAGGGGAAGCCACGCGGAATTGTGCGGGAGGCCGCCAAACCAGCGGCAGTGCGTGTTCAGCAAAAGTGGTACCGGCGGTAACAGAGGCGCCACCAAGACTGGTGTTTTGGAGAAGCCAAAGATGTGACCTTTGGGAAGAACTGAGCCCAGTAACGTTTGGGTACAGTGTGGTGGTGGTGGGTGGCTTGCTGGCCTCGCCGAGCACGCGTTTCTCTGTGCTGCTTCCTGGTAGCTGGAGACGCGCGGCCCGGCCGCGCCGCCCCCGCTCTGGGCTGGGGCCACTGCACCCGCGCGAGCAGCGCCGGCCTGGCCTCGGCGCTCCCGCACGGAGGGCCTGTGCTGCGGAAAGCTTCGTGCTTCCTAGTGACCTCCTTAGCTGTGAATGAATGAACGATTTTTCTTTATGCTAAAGAAAAAACCAACAAAAAAATACTCCAAATCCACTACCGCAAGCCCCCCAGGTCTTTTGTGTGCCTCTTTTATCAACATAACGAAAAAGAGTGATAAAGGAAATGCTGCAAACCAACCAGTAATACCTTATTTTCTTATTTTCTAACTGTTTGGTAAAGTGCTGTACATATTTTTGAAGTCTGCCTTTGGAATTCTGTGTTCTGTATCTTTTTGACAATAGTTTGCTGAGGTGTTCTGTACTGGATGTTTGTGTATAATTGCGTGTCAGAAGGATGATAAGAAGGAAAAATAGTTTCACAACCAAAACGAAACTTCTAGCGGTAGCAGATAGATATGTCGGTAAAAACTTTGAATTGCTAAGATTGCTGTGTAGCATTGTAGTGTCTATTTTTAAAACATTCTTATTTCATACCACTACTTCCTGCAGCCTTCTACATGTGCTTCTGTATCTTCCTTCAACAAATTTTATCCAGGTGTTCCTCATGCATTTTCAAAACCTCCTCACCTGTGACTGATCTACAAATTCTTCCAGCTGAAGCCATTTCTGTTTTGTTTCAAACGCTAGCACAGCATCTTGAGCAGTTCTGGTGGTACGAAGAGTATTTGGAAAAAGCTTTCAAAAACATTTTAGTAAATTTGCAGTTCACCGGAGATGGAAGCATGGACATTATAAAAATGAAAGTACTTTCAGTGAAACATGCCTTTATAGGTGGAAAAAATAACCATTCAGCAACAACAGAAAAGCCTGTTTGTGTCTAGCCTTTTTTTTTTTTTTGCTTATGCTTTTAACCTACATTTAGCTAATTGCTAACATTTGATGAAAAAGACACAAAGAAGTTGCTTTTATTGTTGTTTGAGGGTTTTTTCTACCTTTACAGATTTGGTGTTTTCTTAAATACGGAGTTAAGGTTTGGAAGTACTTGCTTCATGTTGAAAAAACCTTTCAGGATTAAGTTTTAAATATTACGATGTAATGGCTCATCCACATATAAAGAATCTGAATTGTTACGTTAATAGCTACTGATGTAAAGACAGTTCAATGCATCCTGCTTGGTAGATGTGACAGGAAAAGCTGGTAGCTAATAAAATGTTTGTTTAGAGTTGTGTAAGAAACCCAGCTTACGCAGTGATTTCTCTCTCCATTAGGTCGAAGATCTCTTCTTTCTTCAGCCTATGTGGATAGCTCAAAATGGGAAAAGAGACAAAAAGAGGAGCATAGCCTGGGTGAGAAAAGTTTGTTTCTTTTCTCCACTTTGTCTAATTAATTGTAACCTGAGCTCATTTTTTGGCTATCTTATCATCTGTAAATACTTGAAAATAAAAAAGTGTGTGAAACAATATGCTTCTGAGCTTCTATGTCAAAAAATGCTCAACATCTTAAAAATTTGTCATATATATTCAAAGCTATAGTGCAGAAACAAGTTAGAATTTGCCTGTTTATTTAATGTTTGGTTTCTACAAGCAGATTTTTTTCTTTTACAAGATCCAAGGTGTATGACTGTCTCTGATGTGTTCATTGACATTGTTTTAGCAGTACTGCAGTGTGAAAAAAGCTGTTCTATAAGTATTACAGGGCAATCATATTTAAAGACATTTTTGAGAGAGGAAATTTTCTTCAGGGTTTTGCAGTTTCTTCTTGAATTACAGATTTTTTTAGGGGGGGTAGGGAATGGAACTAAACTTTTCATTTTCAAGAAGTTATATGTTAAACTGTACCTGCACATGATACTGAGATCTGTGCAGATTTTATCGCTAAATTATTTGTCTAGATTACGTTTGAAACAACATTCCACTATCTTTTTGGTGACTACGTTAAATAGAAAGCATCTTGCAAAGTATTTTTCCATGCTAAAGATAGAGTTTCATTATTTTGTACCACAAGCGTTTTGAAGACTGCGTAATTCATGGCCTGTTTTCATTCCTGGGCCCCTAAACAGTGGTTGTTACTTGCAACACAGATTATGAGGCTGGAAGAAGAATCAGCAGGTGAAATTCAGGGGGTTTTGTCAGACGGGAGGACAGACAAAATGATCAGGCTGATGTTTTTTATGCACTAATTTGTTTCTTTTTTTTGGCCTACGAGCATCTAGGTGGGTATTGTCTATATGTTGTACTGTACATGGATCAGAAACAGCCAGTGGGTCCTCATGACTGTAGCTTGGATCCTGCAGAGACTGTTAATACCTTGTTACACTTTGCTGTCAGTAAAGTGTCAGGACTGCTCATGCAGTGTATTTTGTGCTGGAGCCACAGATTTATGTCTTGGGATACATTTGAACTAGTCACCTCCAGGTGAAAATGGGTTCTTATTTTGTCAGATGTCATAGTCAATAGACGTCCACTGTAGAAGAAAACATTGTGCTGGTGCTGGTACAGTCCATGTTTGGCTTTCTCCAGGCTTGGCAAGACCTGTGGCTGTTTGGCAGGCAGAGTTTTTGCTGCTCCTCCACTGATGATCTTGAGCCAAAGCAGATGTCTATTCCATGATTTTCAGAGAACTGCTTTGCATTTTCGTTTTGTGTTCACAGAAAAGAGAAAACAAGTTAACACGGTTTCAGCTTTATTATCATTTTCAGAAGGGAGACAGCCATGCCGACGTCTGCTCTGTAGCTGTCAGTTGTGTGGTTGCACATACAATCTTGCCTGTACTAACTGGTGATTACAGCTAGCGAGTTCCTTGTGTTGAGGATGAGGACGTGCTCTTTTATTTGTGTGTTTCAAACGTTGTTTCAGAACTGTTGTTATGCAAAACTGTGTTGTGAGTATACTTTTAAAGGAAAAAGAAGTATTTTTTGATTTAAAGTCAGTTCCATTTCTCTGCTGCAATGATGTACTATCCCAGGCACAAACTCATTTACTTCTGTCTGTGTAAGACATCCTTTATTGTCTTCTTTGTAACCTCGGTTTAGAATCCAGGCATGAATGAGTTTAGCAAACTTTAGTAATGAAAAATGTATGGGAAAGAGCAAGACTATATTTTGTGTACCGAAGTGATTTTGTTCAAGATGATGGGAATTGAGAATGTGTTAATTTGGAATTTGCAAACTGCTTGCTGGTAGGAAGATAGCTGCTTAGAAGTAATTTGGATTCCACTTACTAAAAATGGAAGTATCAAGGAAACCAGAATCCCAGAGGATGGCAGAATCCAGGCGAGATAGGAAATTTAGGGGTTTTGTTAGAAAGATTCATACCACCTAAATTGGCTCATGTGCAACACCAGATGGCAGTGCTACCCTTACAGACATGAATAATTTCCATTCAAAGCCTTGTTCAGTACAAAGCTGTTCTTTCCTGTTATGTGGAAAGAGAGATAAATGTGAAACATGTGAATTTTTAGGGCAAAATAGTTGCCTTGGGCTTTGTATTTTAATTGGGTCTTTAAAATAAAACAAAGACTGGTTAGCCTGTGAATTCAGGTATTAGCTCTGCCCATCAGTGCCAGGATGGGTAAACTTTGCATCTCAGTTGTATCATCATTCCCCATCACTGGATCAGAACTCTGTCCTACATGAACCACTTCTAAGAATACAAGGGTATAAACAGAATAAAAATCACCTTACATGGTGGCCAAATGTGCCGCTTATTGATAGTGTGCTACTCGCTAATGTAGCTACATTCTGTGGACAGGTACAGACTGTAAATCAAACTGAAACTGTGATAATTTCCTAGGCCACCAAACTGGTATAAGAAGTTATAACCACTGACTTGGAAGGTGAGGGTCAGTATTTTCCCAGTCATTGTCCTGAACCACCCTGTTGCAGGCAAAAAGACATTGAGTTTCTGTGAACAAATGAAAAAAGAAGTGAACGTGATATCTCATATACCAGTGTTCTAGAGACCACTGTGAAGTCATGGCCTGAAGTTAAATGGCCTAAGCTTATATTTATGGTTTGTTTTGGTTATTTAAATCCATTGGATTCTTGAATATGCAGTAATATATTTTTAGAGATGTTAAATTTATGGAGTTAATCTTGTAGAAATGTATTTTTAGGCAGTATATATGAGAGGTTGTAGAGACTAGTGGGTTTTTTGATGAGTCAGATAAAAGCATTTGCAACATGTGTCTGTTAAAATGTACACAGAATTTTGATTTGGCCATTAAAATATTGGTTTGGTTTATACACCAGCATAAACACTCAGTTTCTACCACCAGCAGTGCTAGGAGGCTTGGGCATTCACATGCTTGCATTCTAGTACTGCTGTCAGGATGTTTTAGCGAAGAAGAAACTTTAATCTTGATTATTGAATAGCAACTTATGGAGCAGACTTGATATACAAAAGGTGACTGAATTATTTCAAATTATGAATATGAGAAAAAAAAGTCTGGTTTTAGGTGCTCTTCACGGAAAATAAGCTAGGAAGTAATTACTCACTCCTAAAAATTCCTGTAACACCTGCTGCAGAAATAGCAACTTGTCTGAAAACAAAGCTAATTTTCCCATTATCTTCATTTGTCTGCTATTCTTTTATATTTAGTCAGCCCTCATTTTATTGTTACTCTTACACTGGAGATGATAGGTAAGTGTTTCACATTTTTATGGAGTTCACAGATATGTGCTTTCCATACTATAGATCTGATGGGGTGTTTCAGCTTTGTAGACAGCATTAAAGGTCAGTCATTAAAATTCTATGTGTGAACTCCCTCAGAGGAGGCTGCTGTATAATGGCTAACAGTCTTGTGATCTTGTATTCATGGCATTGTATTCATTTGGTTTATATTCTACTAAAGTAGTCGATGTTTTCTAAAGTGGGCTGTTCATCTTCATGAGCACCTAGACAAAAGAAATTCCAAGCTCAGGGCCTCAGTGTGGCTCAAAAAAATGGTCATAGGGATCGCCTTGTAGTTTTGGGAAGGTGATGCATAACAAAAACAGTTCTGGGTTAGATATAAATAACCTCTGAGTCTCAGGTCCACATTTCTGTGTCATCAACCATACCAGATTTTGGAGCAAACACTTCTTTCCAGCTGTCTGGAGTTTAAAAATGGTGGATGACAGTTGACTTCATTCATTTAGGCAAGGACCTACCCAGTGCTTTGATCTAGATAAGCTAAGTTGGTTGCAGCATCCCTTCCTTATAGCTTCTGGCACTATTGGGAATGCTCCCTATGCCTTTACCCATGTGCTTCATCGTGTCTTTTGTGAGTTCTGGAGAGATGGAAGATAGAGTCAAATACAGACACTTCTTGTAAGGATATTCCCATGTAAGTTTCTTTACCGCTAAAAAATTCCATCTGTTTTTTTAGTGGTTGTCTTTTATAGCATGGCCTTGATAGCCCACATCCTCAGCATCCTACTTTGTCTTTTGTCTGAGCTGGTACTGGCCTTACTAATTTTGCCACAAATTTCCCTTTGGTTTCATAGTCATGAAAAGTTTGCCTTCCCTCAGCCAGAAGATAAGTGCCCATTTTGTGTTTGAAGAACTCCTCAGGAAGAAAGTTAAGTAAACAGGACATACTGCTGTAGGGAAGACAGCAGCATTGTACAGACTAGGACTCTTATTCTGAGTCAGGACTCTATAATTTTACTGAATAGAAAAGTTCATATATATGTGCTGTAATTTGACAGATTACCTGTAAAGTGAGAGTAGCAATGAATGTCATTTGTACTGTTAAAACTGTACCCTCCAGTGTTCACTTTGGTACTGGTGGGTTTTTAAAGTAATAAATAGCGATACCACCTGTTTTGTGGACAGCATTCCTCAGAGATGCAGCATGTTACTGGTGCAGTGCTGTTTCCTCCACCTGACAACTTTGCAAGAATAGAGGGCTTAGTCAGTTCTGATGTGGTGCTGCAATTTCTGCTTACCTCACATTTCACTGACAGGTGTGGAGGCAGGATGGCCTTTTTTGAAAATTAATTGTAAAGTGAGCCAATCCATCAGCTCATCAAGGATGGCCATCGGGCCTTACTGAGAGGTGTCAAAGGAGTGACTCACTTAGTAACAGTTGCAAAGGATGAAGCAAGGCCCAAATGTTGCAGAGGGAATGTGTTAGATTACTGGCCCTCAAGATGGAGGAGAATAGCGAGAAAGAGTATGATTGAAGTCTCTAAAGCTTATAGATTTGATATCATCGGTTCATGGTCAAACAGATGACTTTAAGCATATGTAGAACAGTTTACTCTTTCTAAGTAATCTTTATTTTCCAGGAACAATACCAAACTAAACCTCCAAATTAAATTAATTTAACTTCCAATTAAATTCATTAAATGCAATGGCTAGTTGCCTGTTCAACAGTCAGAAGTTTAAGTTCCTGCATGGTCAGGTTAATATTGTTACATGACTGCTGAAGCAGAAGGCTTTAAACTTTGCTACTGGCACAGTGCCCCATTTGATTAACAGGATTTCTTTGGGTTGCTGTTCGTGACTGTAAAGTTCATCAGGTACTACATGTTTCTGTGTCTCATTGTTCTACCGTAAAATAAAAATCTGTGCCTAAAGCACTGTCCAGCATATGCTAGGCTTGAAAGCAAGTGGGAATTTTAAGGACACCAGCTAATTTTTTTGTTTAGATTACTTACATTAGTTACACTAATTTTATCCAGCACATTATACAGTAGTTTTCTTTTTCCCCTTTTTTCTGATAAGTTAGGGTCATCACGTTGAGAACTTCTTAATGTATTATTTTCTGTTAAAGTGTTCCACAATAATAGAAAGTACTGTTTTCATACAATTTCAAAATGAGATGTTAAGAATCCAGAATTTGATTTCATGGACATACGTTCTATTCTAGGTTATATGATGGCTCTGCAGATTTTCCTGTTGTGCCAGTGGATTAAACACAACTCTTTTTCTGCTTTCTCCAGCTGACTTAGCCCACTTAATGGACAGAACCTATGAAAGAAAACTGCCTGTCAGCTCTTTGACGATAGCCCGGGTAAGGAAATAAATCCTAATCATAAAGTGGTAGAAGGGACTGTGGAATGCTTGTGTAATTAAGTGAGCTGAGAGGCGATAAATGATACCACCTCTGTTGGGAATTCTGGGATCATAAATGGCATTATACTGCTAAATTGCTGTATAAAGCCATTTTACTGATGCTTTGTACTCACTAGTTAGTACCCAGACCATAGGGTCTTCAAAACAGATTTTTTTTTCCTTGATAAAATCAGGCCTCACTGTTACTGGGTTGTGTATTTCCCTTATATGTGTTCCTGCCTTGCTGTGGTTTCTGTCTTTTTGAGAGCTTTAAAGCCTCCTCAGGCACTGTATAAGAACCCAGGCTGCTAAGGGAATGCATTGAATTAGTACGCTGCACTTATCTGTCTTTCTCCACTTCCAGGCTTCTTTCAGAGTGAGGTGGAGGTGGACATACTTTGCTTTTATAGCTTTCTTTCATTGCAGCAGACTGAGGCAGAACAAATGCTGACATGGGTTAAGCAAAGCCGTTATTTTTACTGGAATCAGTAACCAGTTCATGCTCTAGATATGTTAATCTGGAAATGGGGAGGAAAAGCAGAGATACAGAGATCTGTTTTTAAATTCCCTGTGTAAATGAGTGTTTGTAATGAATAGGAGAGTAAATATGTCACTTTTTAAAAAAACAAAACAATGAACTAATTTCAGTCTTCAAAATTATCCAGAGAAGCTGAGTTGCCTCAGTAATATCTCTAATTAGTAATATCACTAATTAGGATAATTTGCACCACTACCTGAGGTGTCACAGAACGGTTTGTTCAGTTACATGAGCAACCATTTATACAGATCGAGCATTCTTGACCGTTGCTTCTGAGACAGTGTCCATGAGGGATATGGGTGTTCCTCTCCTTTTATGAAGATTTATTCCTTTCCTGCTTTGGGCTGACCTCCCTGGAGAAATGGTGTTTTTTAGATTGTCAAATAGCCCCACTTTCCAATACCTGGAGCTAACATCAGATTCTTATTTTCTGAAATGTAGGTAAAGCACGGAGGCATGGTACTGCCATGCTCTGAAGATGAGATCTCTATGTATACTGCATGAAAAGAGAATTGAGAAATAGAAGACCAAATGCCAGGCAGCTGAAATTACTGTTTTTAGCTTAGGCTTGTGGTAGAGAGAAGTACTGACCTTGAGAACATGTTTGTGTATTCTGAACTAAAGGTATTATGTTATGAAGATGCTGTAGTGTTCCAGCATCTTTATGTTAATTGTTAGTAAAATGTACAGGAAAACAGGATTCGCTGTTACCATAAGACAAAGTCTGGTTGAAAACTTGGCTTGTATTTGAGTAATTGATAGCACTGGGAGTTTTGTAAGAAGATAGGATTGTAAATGAGAGGACAACTGGGCTTTGCAGCATGGGGGTTGATTTTTTTTCTTACCTTTATTAATAAGTATAGTGAAATACAAAATGTTGCTGTCCCTGTGCTTCAGAATATATAGTATGAATAGGCACAACAGGCAAACTGTAGGAAAAAGATNTTTGTTGACAACATTTCTTCACGCGAAGAAGTGGATCAAGCCGAATACTACCTTTACAAGTAAGCATCTTTTCCCCCAGCACGAACTTTGAGTTATACAAGTAAATACCGCGAAGTCTTGTCCTTTGAAGACTGACCCTTTCCAGATTCTTGGCTTTGATTTGTCTCTTGCAAAGTATGTGCATCTACTTGTCTTACAACTCACAGCCAGGAGCTTTCTTGGCAACTTCTCCATGGCTGTGGCTGCCCTTCTCTGGACCTCTGGCATTGTCTCCTGTCAAGCATGTTAATCTGAGATCCTGAACTAGCAGCTAATACAACCTTCAGCTGTGGTTTACATTAGAGATGCTGAAATTTCAAGGAATCATGTTTTTCACAGTTTTCCCTTCTGATACTCTTTTTTTGTTCTCTGAGTCATTATTTATCTAAATTTGCTGTACGATATTTACATGTCTAAGTGGAGGACTCAAGGAAGTTTGTTTCCTTAGAACACAGAAAAATGAAAATGGGCATCCTGTGGTAATGATCTAGTCAAGGCTGAATGAAATATATTATCCCCTTAGTACTTCTGTGTTTCCCTGATAAGCTGTGTAGTTCACTTTATGCATGGGTTATTATGATTTTCAGCAACTATTTTTGTGTTGATTGAAGTGTAAAGGGTACCTCTTCTGGTCGTGTCAGGTTGAATGCTTGCTTGCTTCAAGTCAATAGCTCTTAATATTAGAGGGTAGCAATTCTTGCTGTTC
>VYZQ01001764.1:0-12089 GCA_013400655.1 Mystacornis crossleyi
CCACCCCCGGGGTCCTGGGGGGGGCCCCGCGCTGCCCCCCGCCAGCGGGCGGTGAGGCGGCACCACCATGACGGACCCCGCGCGGAGGCACTTGCGCCGTTCGGGCGCTCCCTCGGGCTCCTTCCCCGCACCCGTCGCACCCCACCCCGTTATTTATTTATTTATCCCATCTATTTATTTATCTGTCTTATCTATTTATTTTGTTTATCTCTCTCCCCTTATTTAACGCGGCCCCGGCAGGGCCCGGTCCCCGCCGCCGGTGCCGTCCCCTCCCGCCGCCCTCGGCCCGGCCTTCGGCCCGGCCTTCGCCTGTCGCTGGCCGGCTCCTCGCGGGCAGCCTGGATAAATCGGGAAGCGCTGCCATCCCGGTGTGACAGGGCTGTCAGCTCCCGGCTCTGCCGTCCCTCCCGCTCCTCGTGTTTACTTCCCCGTGCCCGGGGATCACGCATCCGCAGCTCCGCATGGAAAGATGGATGTGGCGTGCGTGGTTCGGGGTCGATGTCGCTGTTTTAGCCCGGCTTAGGGTCCTCCCGGAGAATTTAAAGAGGAACTAGCGAAGGGAAAACATAAACAAGCTGAATGGTGAATGCTTGCAGCTGCAGAGCTCCAAGGCGACAGCAAGCTACACCCTGGAAGCTCCCTGGCTCTGGAACTGACAGCCAAGTCCAAGGACAAAGAGGGACAGGGATTTTCAGCAGTAAATGGCTTGCAGGGAGGACAGGTGTTTGTGATTGTTGCCCTATTGTGCGTTCACGTGATGCAGTGCAGGTAAAGCAGCTCACCTGTTTGATATTTAAAGCCCTGATAAAATTCATAAGCTCAAGCCAATCTATGGCTGCCCTTTTTATTCCTGCTTAACGTGTGAGAGGCATGTCAGGAGTGATAAGGGAGAACTGGGAAGAACCGTTGCGTGTTAACGGAAAGAGAAACAAATTGACGTGAAATGGGGGTTTTGTTAAATATTTTCTCGTTTGGTGGTTTTTTTTTTTCTGGTGGAGCCTCTGAGGGATGCCATGTCAGATAGGAAATGGAGCAGCGTAGTGTCAAGCAGGAGAAACAAATGTATGATTCAGAGTCACTTGCATTACAGATTTTAAACATAACAGCTCTGAAGAATTTTCACTGCTAGTGAAAGTATAGGAAGTATTTGAAAGCTTTGGTGCACGTATTTTTAGAAGAGCTGGAGTTATAAATGCAGCTTGGTAGAGGTGTGAAGTTAAATATATCAGGAAGCATTTGAAATAAACTGTTTGGTGGAAAATACAGTCATTCGGTCACGATGTATATTCCAGAGTTCCTAAATAAGAAAAAACAAGTGTTTTGAATTTTAAAGTTAGATTTGAACTCTTACACTGCTTCAAAATCAAGGAAGTTGACCTGGATGCTTCATAATTAGTAAGATTGATTTCTTAAAAAGTTATTTGAAATTATTTCTGCGCAGTGAATATATTACTTTTCTTTGTTATTTTTTTTGGATGTTTTTCTTCTCTATATGAGACATTCAATACTGTTTCTCTGTAGGAGACCAGAAAGGTTGTTTTAGGCACTCTGTTATAAATTGATGTTTTGCTAAATAACTATGTTGTTTACTTAACCAGCGAATCACTGTATGTATAAAACAGGCCAGTTATCAAAACATTATTTGTTAGACCATTCTTACTTCCACAGAACCTTGCTGGTACTTGTGGCATTTCTGTGGACACAAACAGCGATAATGAATAAACGCAAACATTAAAAAAAGAAAGCCAAATATATTTATCTCCAATTAGATCCACCTTCTCTAATGTTGTTTCCTGGTTGTTAAGTGCCGAGAAAGTTTTGTATTAGGTGGTACTGTACAAATTTTTCAACTGGGAATTCTTCCTGAGTAATCAGTAGTGGTTACCTGTACTTGTGGTGATCATTCAGAATGCTGTGATCGTAGTTTTGAGTCACCAGTTTGAATTTCAGTTGTTCAGAATATCTGGAGAAACGCTGCTCCTGTAAGCTTCGGAAAAATAAGGCTGACTTTTAAGGAAATTTCATTTATTGCAATTCCATTTTGGTCGTAGCCAAAGGTTGTGAAGGTGAGGGGAGTTGTGGTTAAAGGCTCACAATATAAATAACTGTAGCTAAAATGTAACTTCTATTCGAGGAGATGAAAGCCCCAGGGCAGGCTGGTGCTGATGGCCTTTTCCACCCTTGAGCAGGAGATAGTCCTGCTGCTTTATTTTCTTCCTGCTCCTTGGCGCAGGCAGCTGACACTGGCCACGTGGCCGTGTGGATGGGGACGCTGAAGTTGTCCTGTGTCCACCAGTGCAGGTCACAGGAGTCTCTTCAGCCTCCCTGAGCTCTGTGCCTGCCTGCCCAGCTTGCCAGTGGAAAGCAAGGGATGCTATTTTAGACGTCTCTTTTTATGAATTTTGCCAATTGTGGTCATCTTATTTATAGTAGCCAGAGGCACAAAGTGGCGTTGCTGTGGAAGAGGTATGAGATGAGAAGTGAGGAGAGCTATTCCTGACCCCACAGACCTCCTTCCGAGGCTGGATTCTTTGTGAGGAGATGAAATTCTTGGGCAGGTCATTAGAGGTGAAGTAAGAAGTGCTTTGTTCTGAACTGAGCATAAAATTGTCGCTTATTTTATCAAACTAAATTTGTGGTGGCGTGCACTGGTACTGGGGCTCTTGAGCTTGTTGCTTTTTTCTTAGACCTGGGCTGCAGCAGCAATTTTCTTCCTAGGGCAGTGCTGCAAGTCAGTCAGTGTCTTGTTGTGGTGCCTTTCAGTGTCTCTGATTTCCCACTCTTCTCCCACCTCCGGGCTGTCTGAGTGCTCTGGCCTTGCCTTATTCCAAGGAGATGGTGCTCTAAAGCTTGCCTTATCTTTTAGTTCTCCTGCTGCCAGTCTTGACACCCAGTTCCTTAAAGGGCTGTCCTTGGGCTGACAAAACTTTATAAAAGGAAGAACTTTTTATCGCTGTTGTATTAGCTCCATCACAGCAGCTCCTGCACTGTGTATGCACTGTTGTATATGGAATATTTTAATAGGAATTCTCCAGGAAAGAGGTGCCTACATGGTACTGGTGGCCAGTTTATTTCAGATCCCTAAGGACTGTATTTTCCAGTGGCTGTTAATGTGTTCTGCTTCAGTAACTTTCAGAGGATAATCGTAGACTGAGCATAAATTTATGTATGTACTTGTGAATTATGAAACTGTAGAATCTGTAATCAAAGTTTCTGTGAATGCTACTTAGAGCAGGTGTAATTCAGGCCATTTCCAGCTAAATTATCTATGCTAAATATTGAGTCAGGGAACCACTTAAAAGAAATGTCAGTTAATAGTCGTGGATCTGTCAAATTTGGGCCAGAGAGGAAGGAAGAGTTTTCCTTCTGCTCAAAGCAAGGTAAAATTTTTGTTTCATATGAGCAGGGTGGAAGCAGGGGAACTGCCACAACATCAGCATGGTCAGTGAGCGTAGAATTCAGAGAAATGAGTGACTGCTGATAAATCCATTCCATTGTGTTTGGTCTTGTGCACAGTGATCTCTGAGAAAAAGAGCAAAATGAAAGCACAGAAATAGTGCTGTTGTTGGAAAATGTACATGCAGTCGGAATTCCAGCTAACAGCGAGGCAAAACTTTCAGGTGTATCAGTTGCACAGCTTTTGCCTCTGGAGAGCTCGTGGAATAGTGATTTTTGAAGGCAGTTTTCTTCCCTGGTTGTCTGTCTCGGAGATGGCACCAAGTGGAGAGCACCAAGCCCATCAAAGTCACAAAAACCCGCTCTAATCCACAAGAAGGTTGGTTAGTGTGTGCCAGTAATGACTAATGTTGTGCGATGGGCAGAGGATAAATCTTGCTAATGACCTTTTGTGTCTTGATTGAATTTGAAAAATAGCTACATTTGTTTTATTTAAATCAAGGCAAATATATCTGGTGTCTGATCATTAACATCCTCAAGCGTACAGATGTCATAAATCTGACAAAAGGATGATGGAAAACTTGTGCAAATATATAATCATCTATTTGAGGCTGTCGATCTCAACGTGGTGACAAATCCATGGACTCAGCCCTTGAGCCCATGGAAAACTGCTTTTTTATTACTCCAGATTATGAAATTAACTTTTTAAATCCCAGATATCTTTTTAGAAAAAACGATCAGGGAACCATTTTGGTGGTTTCTTCCCTTCTTTCTGTATTCCATGAAGGCGATTGTTCTGCTTTATTTTCTCTCATATCTGAAAACCAGAGCTTGACCACGATAGGGAGGAGAAGGTTCTTCAGGATATGTTGTTTTCTAAGGGTATAAACCTGTCTCTTTCTGAGCCTTGAGTTTCAGAGGCATGTGCTGAAAATGCCTAGAAGTCTCTTAGCCTTTTTTTTTAGCTATCAGAGTGAATAGAATCCGCTGTGGAGACAGTCTAGATTCTACACTGAGGCTTGTTATGTCAGCCAGTATTTGATGGCTTCAGGGCCCTGTCATATGATGAAAGCAGGTATGAATGCAGAGCTTCACACTTCCTGTTTATAAAGCTGCAGAGCTGCAAGTGGCCGCTCAAATTCACAGAGCAGTAATTATTTCACAACTCTGGCATTCAGCTGTGGTGCTTGTTTTGGGAGGGCACCTCGGTAGTCTCTGCTGAACATGGGCTACAAGGCAGGAGTGACTTGGGGAATTCCACTGAAACTTCCATGAACTGATGAGAAGGTGTTTCTTAGAATCATAGAGTGGTTTGAGTTGGAAGGGGCCTCAAAGATCTTCTTGTTCCACCCCCCTGCCGTGGACACCTTCCACTATCCCAGGTTGCTCCAACCTGGCCTTGGACACTGCCAGGGATGGGGCAGCCACAGCTTCTCTGGGCACCCTGTGCCAGGGCCTGCCCACCCTCACAGGGAGGAATTTCTTCCTCGTATTCAGTATAAGCCCACTCTCTGTCGGTGAGAAACCATTCCCCCTTGTCCTGATCCTCCAGGCCCTTGTAAAAAGTCTCTTTCCAAGTTTGTTATCAGCTCCTTCAGGTACTGGAGGGCTGCCATTAGGTCACCCCAACGCTTTTCTTCTCCAGGCTGACCAACCCCAATTCTCTCAGCCTTCCCTCCCAGCAGAGCTGCTCCATCCCTCTGACGATCCCGGTGCCTCCTCCGGACTCCAGCAGCTCCAAGCCCTTCTGGAGTTGCACCTCGGGGTGGAGGCAGCTCAGCCCAGGACACAGGACACGTCCATCCCCTCACGCACCAGCAGCCCCAAATCCTTCTCCCTCCAGCTGCGCTCGATCTGTCGGAAGAGAGTTGGGTTTTAATCTGTAGTTCTTCAGCTGCTCAACTGCAGCCACCACTTTCTCCTTTACCTCAGGTTCCAAGTTTAGAGAAGTGGAACTCAGGGGGTTTCATCCTCTTGCTTAGAACTACCCAAGTTATTTCCTATTGGAAATGAGGAACAGTGGTGTAGTGAACTCAGCTAACGGTAAGGTTCCTTTTCTGAGATACCTTTTGTGGTCTTTAGAGGCTCTTTACGAAATACTGGCTGAAAACTTACAAATTAGGGGTAAATATTGCCTCCTGCTTAGGCTTCTGGGAGTGCTGTGGTTCTGTGGGAGATGATTGCATCCTTTTAGTAGGTTTTTAGAAATTCTCAGATGGTTCCCAAGCACAGCAGAAACTTGGTGATTGCTTAAATGCTGGATGTGCAGAGAGGGATGCAAGTCTGAGAAAAGAGGATTTAAGAATGTAAGTGTTTCATAAATAAGAAAAAGTTGATCATCTTAAAGGAAAAAACCCTCAAAAAGTTGAATTATGATTCAGTAAATGCTGGGAATCCTCTGGTTTCTCACTTCTCAGGTGAATCATGTCTCTAAATATGAGCAGGCTGACAATATTAGCTGCAGTTTTGTCCTGTCAGCGTGTTACTGGAGATTCCGATCAAAGCAGTCAGGAAAGCTGCCAGGGGAGTTTAAATAGATATCATTCCAGCCGTGGGGCTGGAGGTCACAGGATAAGCTGAACAAATCCTCATTTTGAGTGTTAAATATCTTGATATAAGTGAAAAGACCACTGTCAGGCTATTCTATGTGTAATACATTTTCTTAACTTGATATAGACTAAAACTGAGCCCTAAAAAAATTTATTTGGATTATAGATTATATGCCTGTATATCTCATGGGTCATAAAACTGAGCTTTATTTCTCATATTTTAATCAATGACATCAGTTATTTTCATGGCTTCTAATCAGTTTATATTCTTCCTCCTGTAACATCAAGCCTTTTTTTTTTTTTTTTTTTTAATTAATATACACATCCAAAGAAAGTTGTTGAACTTTCATCCTTAGAGGTTTCCAAGCTCTGCCTGGACAAAACCCTCCGGAAGCTGGTTTGAGTTCAGCCCTGACCCAGTTTCAAGCACAAGGGTGAAACAAGTGACCTCCTGAGATACTTTCCAACCTGATAGATTCTATAAAATAATTTCTGTTCAGCTTGAGTTTTGTAAAGCCTTGTTTTGATGAAGTCCTAAATCTACCTGACAGTGTCCTACAAAGGGGAAAAAAAAAGAAGACAAAAATAGAAACTAGGAAGTTGTTCAGTGTGAGATGAAGCATCTCTAATGAAATGTGAAAGAAAAAAAAATAAGAGGGGACTACTTTGAATCCTGTTTACTTGACTTGTAACAGTCTCAGGCTTTCTGGCTGCTGGCACTATGGCAGGAATGAGTAAAACAACCCTCACCCCTTTGCTGTGCTCAAGGGAACTCGGCCCACTGTCTCCTTTCATAAAATAAGTAAGGCATTCAGTTCTTTAGTACTCAAGAAAATGAAATCAGATTTAAAAAATGGGCCTCTGAAGGGATGACAAGCCTTGTGAGAATGAAAGAGAACGTAGCATTAACAAGCAGTGTGATGAGGCGAGGCATGAAGTGTCTATTGAATTCTGTAAATTAAGATTATTGTACGACTCCTGCTTTGAGGTGGGACTGGTTAGGATTTTTCTGTATTTAAAAACCCAGGTGTTACTAATAGCTGTCATTCCAAAAGTGTCACTGTCTTCTGAAAGTTGAGTGTATCTTTGGTTAGGTCATGAGTTCGTACAGTGATATAAATCATTTGGTATATGAGGAGATCTAATGAGTCCTGAGCTCTTTTGACATCTGTATGACTTAATTATTAACTATTATTAAAATAATCCCGCTCTGTTTTGGTCCAAGAAGAAGTTCCAAATGCTGTGAGCATGCAGAAAGCTGATGGAGGAGGGGTAGGACAAGTGTTGCATTTTCAAATAGCAGAATTGTTTCTGTCCGCTGACTTTAGTTATTTCCAAGCCTGATGTAAACCAGAACCGCCCAGCTGGGGTTTTTAGGGCCTCCTACAGGCCTGCTTTAGGGCTCTTCTTTGCCTGATGGTTTCCTAGTTTGAGTTTCCGTATAGAAAAGAAAGTTCTGTGGGTTAATTCTAATTAAGACTTTCAATTTTTAGTCATTTAAAAACGAGTTATTTCTTAATTTGTTCCATTCCTTGAAGCAGGTGCTTTTTCTATGTTATACTTATTCTGAATTATTGTGAATGTCCGTGTGATATTTGCAGTATTGAAGAACTACAAAAAAGCATCTTTAACATTTAATTTTCATATGAAAAGGTCATTTACATAATGAGACAATGAAGCCTTTGGGCAAAGATGAATGTAGAAGAAAAATCCATTAAGGTAGATTCTGCCGAAGAGTTTGAAAGGGCCTAATTCACCAGACTTTGAATGCTGGATTATTGCTAGCACTTACTGGAATAAAATTCCCTGCTTGCCTAAAAAGAGTGGCAAAACCCTAACACATATTTTCTTTTGTGATTTCTTCAGGGACACCTTACCTTTTGTTAGTGATGGCTCCGTATCTCATAGGCTGTGTAGCTTTAGTGTTTTCAGCTGAGCTGTGTAATAGGAGTTGGCATTTCTTTTTTACGTAAGGAATTTTCACACCTCTGAGAAGTGGGGGGTTTTTATGGGGTTGTGTTTAGTTGAGCAGGGCTGGCATGGTCCCTACAGGTGGGGCATGTTTGGGAAGTGCATCACTTTGAAATGCTGCTTATTAAACTGGTGTGAAAGCTCTTCTGCATTTCTGATTTGCAGTAGCTCTAAACTGAGTTCAGATCTTGGTTTGACACAAAATGTGTCTGTATATGGGTTTTGTAGTAGCTCACCAAATCTCCTTAAAAACTGAGGCAAATTATCAATCAGAATTTTTCCACGTAGCCCATTAATTCATTCACTAGAATGTTAATTTAAGAAAAGTCCTTAATTATTTTAGTGTTTTTCTGACACGTGCCTATGTTCTAGAGATGTGAGATTCTTGCTTAAATAATCTAACAGTTTAACAGAACAATTGTTCCTATAAAAATATTCTGACATTTGCTACAAGGCCCTTCTTAGGTGTAAAAGAGGCTGTGGCTGAGAACGGTTTGGACAGGGGATAACTGGGCACTTTGGAGTGCCCAGGGTTTATTTCCCGCTCTATAAATGTTACTTAATGTAGGACTGGTGCAAGCCCTGAAATAGTTCCTCACTGGATCATTGCCTCCCCTGGAGTGCTCAGCTGGCACAGGTAGGGGGACTTGGCAGCTCCAGTGACATGCCCTGTGTTCCAGGGTGCTCAAATCCTCCTTTTAACCTGGCACAGCCCGGGACAAGCCTCTCCCATCCCATGGAAATGTGATTTAGGGGCGACCTGTGCTTTCCGTGGGGTGTGTTTGGGGCCGAACAAGGTATTGATGGTGGTATTTGTGGGAATAAACTGGTATTTATGGTATTTATGGTAATAAGCTGGTATTTATGGTATTTATGGTAATAAACTGGTATTTATGGTATTTATGGTAATAAACTGCATGGGTTCGTGTGCCCACCGAGGAGTTCTCTGCAAACCTCTGAGTTCCTGGGACTGGGATGCTCTGGGAAGCAGCAGGGCCACCCCGTCCCTCGTGATGGGCAACACTGGACAGACTGAGATGGGCAGAAATAACGTCTGGCTTTGTCACACACCACAGTTCTGACTTTTAGAGTGGTTTTAAATAGTCACTGAGACAGTCTGTACCTTAAAAAGAGATCTGACTTCCTTCTGGTCAGGCTCTGCAGCCACAGGGCCAGGCAGTGGGAGCTGCTCTGAGCCAGGCACTGCTCCCAGCCAGCAGCTACAAAGGCAACAGGAATCTCTAATCTCTTATTTTGATGATTTTTTTTAATGTCCAAATCCTTTGAAGCTGTTTCACTTGGTTTAGAGTCTGAATTAGGCCCACAAGCTGTGAGAGGCAATGTCACTGGGCCAAAATAAGAGATAATTGCATTCTGTATAAAAATGGAGGCTTCATCCTTTCAAAATAAAACCTACTGCAAGCCTTTTGGAATTCTTCCTCAAGAGCAGTGATTTTATTGCCATTGTATCCATCTTCTTGTTAGCTGGTCTTTCAGTTGTCATCCACTCACAGCTTAATTTCATGTTAAGTATTTAATATAGAATGGATGCTGATGTTTCTTTTGTGTTTTGAATGGATGTTCCTTGTCTCAAATATGATGACAGTGGCAGTGCTCGGGGTTTGTGACAGACTTCTGAGGTGAAATATTTTGACAGGAATTTCTCTGTGGTCTAAGCTTGCCCTCTTCCTGTTTGAACCCATTGCTACCTCTGCAGTTCCTGATGGAGGGTCCTTCTCCAGCTTTGTTGTAAGCTCCCTTCAGATGCTGGGATTGTTTCAAGTGATTAATGTTACTCCATTAGTTGGCAAAATTTGTTCTTTTAAAATTCTGAGACCTTGAATGAAATAAAAAAGTGGAAGAAACACGGAGCCCTAAGCAGAACAGGAAGTACCAGATTGAATAAGTCTGTGGATGTGGGGGGAAAAAGAACTGAAACTATTGGGATAGTAATTATGAGAACTTGAGTTTTGCAGATTGAATTTGTTCTAAAAATGAACTTGAATGTGGCATCATGGATGTATTTTGGGCTGAAGAAGCACTTCTTTTCAATCCCTGCTTCTAGCTGTTAGGTGTTATCCAGAAACAGAATCTAACTCTGGAAATTTCCTAGTCTTGTCAAGATTTCTAGCACGTTTTCCCTCGTGATGTGATACAGTTAAATCCTGGATTTTAGTTTAAGAATTGAAAAAGTGGATTTGTACTTTGTTCAGCTGAAGCAGCAGTGCTTTAGGATGAACGAGCAGTTGGTGCAGTCAGGGCAGCCTGGTCTGTGTCGTGGCAGGATCTTAGGGAGGGATGTTACCAGTGGAAGAGCAATCTGAGAACGTTTTGGTCCCTGTTTTCCAGTCCTGCAGCTGACAGCATGATTTGTCTTTGCCTGAAGAATTATAATTGATCTTTTTGCCGTTAATAAAGTCCCCAGTTTTTTTGTTACTTGCAATTCAGCATTGTCTTCTGATCACCTCGGTTCAAGAATTGTGGTGTAAAGCCTTGTGAGAATTAATGTTATTCTTGGAATAACGAGTCGATTGCAGCGTTGATAGGGCAGAGGAGGAAGGGACTACAACATGCACTAATTCCAGTGCACAACACGGGATAAATATCTGCAGAGGCCAGAGTGTTACAGGGATAGAGGTTAAAAAGCAGAATAGAAAATATTTGATAAATATAGACTCATAAAATGTTCATCATTTATTATGTAAATGTACTGCTGCTAATAGAGACTGTGATGTCCTTGAGGACATCTTGTGAGTCTCTTCAGGGATTCAGGGAGAGATTCCAGCTGCTGCCTCCGTTCAGGGCGCTGGGGCTCCTTGGAGTGAAGTCGTTCTGACACCTTTTCTGTTTCTGTGGAACAATGGGCAGCGTGTTGGGATGAATCTCTGGAATTGGAGTCATCCCAGCCATCCGAGCTGCTCGGTGGCCCTGGAATGACTGGGAGCTGCTTTCCCATGCAGCTGTTCCAGGGTGGATGTAAATATGCTGTTTCATCCTTCCCGATGGAGGGCCTTAGGAATAATGTACATCTAATGCTGAGTGTCTTCAGTGAGGAATTCTGTAATGTAGAACCAGCATGGCATCTTTCAGGATAATCCTAAATATGAATCCTGGCGTGTTGAGGATGCTCTTAATGGGGGATGCAGCAGTGGAAATGGAGTTTGGAAATAGTAATGCTGATTGTTTGCTATTGTCTGTTAGAAAATAAAGCTCTGATTCAGTTCTTGGTGTTCTACCAAACGTGTAACGGGGTCCCAGAACTAAACACATGGTGATTTTAATTTTATTTCTTCACTCCCTAGTCCAGTGTCTGTATTTGTGATTCTGCTGGTATTTTTCGGCCATTCACAGGTTGTGTAGCAAACTTGCCATTATGTGTTTGTAACGGTGAGACAGGAGACAGAAATTTGGGACCTGACACTAAAATATTCCCTTTTCATCTGAGTTTGAGATTATATTTTGGACAGATGTGTCCCCAGGAGTTGGGAATAGGAGGGCTGGAAGCAGAGACCTTTTGCTGGCCATATGAAAACACACGTGCAGAGTGTTCGTGCCAGAACACTTGACTTGCAAGTGAGTCATATTTTTCCTCTGACTTTAGAAATTAAGATGTAGCAATGTATAAATATTAGCTGAATCTTTTATTATTCGTGTCAAGTATGTAAGTGCTGTGCTTTACTAGAGTTGTCTCTTTTAGCTGCCAGAGGCCAACACTGGAGTGAATATTTGATCAAAACTATACCAGCAATCCCAAATTAGAACTTCTTCCTTGCCTCTCATCCTCACTGAAGGTGATAGGAAACTCTGCCTTCCTATGCAGAAGTAGCTTGTGTTTAACTTTCAGGCTTAGACTCTATTTTTTATTTAAAGAGCAATTCGTATTACAGCTGCATTTAGTATCTTTGGCACTGCTGGGAGACAGGATATGAAATATTTGTTATATTACAATTTTATTTTGTAGCACAGTCCTTATGTGGTGTTTGCATTTACATCGTTGGCACTTGCCTTTCATTTTAACAGGGTGTTTATTTCTTGGAAATGAGTTATATATTGTAATTTTGGGAATCTTAACAAGCATAAATGTCTCGATGATTTTCATGGTGGTAATAAAGCAGAAGCAGCTTTTTTGAATTGTGACAGAAGCAGCTCTGCTCACCTATAACAATACAAACT
>VYZQ01001764.1:12874-36266 GCA_013400655.1 Mystacornis crossleyi
TTTTGCTGGCCATATGAAAACACACGTGCAGAGTGTTCGTGCCAGAACACTTGACTTGCAAGTGAGTCATATTTTTCCTCTGACTTTAGAAATTAAGATGTAGCAATGTATAAATATTAGCTGAATCTTTTATTATTCGTGTCAAGTATGTAAGTGCTGTGCTTTACTAGAGTTGTCTCTTTTAGCTGCCAGAGGCCAACACTGGAGTGAATATTTGATCAAAACTATACCAGCAATCCCAAATTAGAACTTCTTCCTTGCCTCTCATCCTCACTGAAGGTGATAGGAAACTCTGCCTTCCTATGCAGAAGTAGCTTGTGTTTAACTTTCAGGCTTAGACTCTATTTTTTATTTAAAGAGCAATTCGTATTACAGCTGCATTTAGTATCTTTGGCACTGCTGGGAGACAGGATATGAAATATTTGTTATATTACAATTTTATTTTGTAGCACAGTCCTTATGTGGTGTTTGCATTTACATCGTTGGCACTTGCCTTTCATTTTAACAGGGTGTTTATTTCTTGGAAATGAGTTATATATTGTAATTTTGGGAATCTTAACAAGCATAAATGTCTCGATGATTTTCATGGTGGTAATAAAGCAGAAGCAGCTTTTTTGAATTGTGACAGAAGCAGCTCTGCTCACCTATAACAATACAAACTGTCAGTTTTGTACTGTTCATCAGGAAAACTGATGAAGGGACAGCCCAGAAGAGCAGAGTTTAATTTCTAACCTAAACAGGACTAAATATTACTTCCAAATGCTGAAAGATTGAGAGCTGGAACATTGACCTGGGAAATTATGGACAAACCACAACTGGGAAGGTGCATCAGAGGAAAAGAGCAGTGGAAAGGGAAAGCAAGTTAAGGAAGGAAAAGATGAGGAACTCAGGTGAAGATGGGCATCCCAGACTCCTGATTATTTTTTAGTCCATGTTGTCTTTTGGAGGGGAGTTCAGGGTTCTCAGTGCTGCAGCTCAGGATGGTTTTTTCTGTGTTTAAAGCCATTTAAAACTTGTCCCCTTTTTGCCCCTTTTCCCAGCCAGCAGAGGACAGGGGCCTGTGGATGGGGAAGGTGACATCCTGGGATGAACCAGGGCTAGGAATTGCTGAGTTTACCAATTCTTTACTTGATCACAGGGATCACTTTTGTCCCTAATATTAGAGTTTATTCTGCTTAAATTTGCAGTTGTAAAAATGGTAGAATGGATTTTACTGATCTGCAAAGTTTTGTGAATTTTCAGATTCTTTCAGGTTTATCCCGTGGCTCACAGGGTTGGACCAAGGAGCTCCTTTAATTCCTGAGGCTCTAAAATACAGCCAATAAGATTTCCGTGCTAAGATGGTGGAAGATTATTTCNGGATTCCTTTTTAGCAGGGGTGTGTGGGTGTGGAGGTTGACTTTTGAGTCATAGCTGGTTCATTTATCTCAATTGTATTTTGCAGTTGGTTCCTCCAATTTGGGGTTGTTCCCAAACACACTTTACTTTCACTTGCACATTTTACCTCTTTGAAGCTTTTTAGTAATTGCTTTGGTTCTTGACAACTTCATAACCACAGCCATTAAGTCACAATAAAGACTAATGAAAAAAGTAATAAAATTTCCATGTATAACTAGGATGAAGATTCCTAAGGGAAATATTGAGCAAGTGATTACAGGGAAGATAATTGTCTGGTTAGAGAATTATATGCCCTGCGAGTTTGATATTGAACCTCTAAAATTGTCACTTAAAAATCAAAATATTAGAATTATGAAATCCTGAGCTGGAAGTGAGGAAGAACTTGAGACAGGTGATTTTTTTTCTTGCTTTCTGAAGGATGAACAACTTGTCAGTTTTATTAGAATTCAGGTTTGGTTATTTTTAGTAAAGAATAAATGCAATGTTATGCTGATGGTTGCAAATTACTGCTTGCTTTGTGTACTTGTGATGTGCAGCGCTGCTGGGATTTTGTTTTTTTAAGGCACTGACTTAGCAAGCTGCTTTTCATCCAGTTGTGACATTGGAAATTCAGATTTTGGGGGTGCGTTTGGAGAGTATTGCAGGCATTTTGATGCTCCCATTTCTGGGGGGAAGTACCAGAACTTCAGTCAGATGAGCTCGAAAGATTCTTGACCCTTCACCTTAACTCACCTTTTTATCCTGTGTTTTCTCTTCCTGCTTGTGCAATACTTTGTTTCCTGTGTTGACTTTCAGCATTGTTGATACCTGGTNGGCATTTTGATGCTCCCATTTCTGGGGGGGAAGTACCAGAACTTCAGTCAGATGAGCTCGAAAGATTCCTGACCCCTTCACCTTAACTCACCTTTTTATCCTGTGTTTTCTCTTCCTGCTTGTGCAATACTTTGTTTCCTGTGTTGACTTTCAGCATTGTTGATACCTGGTGGTTTTCTCCCTTGGTTGGGCTGGTTTGGGTTTTTGTGCCGGGAACCTGTGAACCAGAATAAATCCTTTCTTTTCATGTAGTCAAATTGAGTATTTCAGGCTTTTGCGACAGAAATCAGCTTTTTGGTTGTGGTTACTGCTACTCCTCCTAATGGCAGCGATGATTTGCGTGGAGCTTTTGTGATTCTGGAGGTGTTTCCGTGTCCAATTAGTTCTACCTGATGTTAATTGGTCAGTTTATAGAAGCCGGGACAGATTAATTCCACCTTCCCTCCGTTAAACACTTGGAATTCTGCCCTTTTCACTGATTAAATCAGCTTTTCAGTAGTAGCTTGTCGTGCTTTTACACAGTATCTCAGCTCATTTATCACACATCTGTCTGGGGCAGGCTGGAATTTATATCCATTTTAGTGCTGAGAGGAGACATGCAGAGGTTAAGTGTCTCTTGCCTGGATGTCTCGGGCAGTATTAAGAGTTCAAATGCTTTTATTCTTCACCTTTGCTCCATGGGACGAGTGGCTGCTTTGGAAAGCTGTGGTTTGGGTCTCATCCTGTATTTCTCAGCCTTTTTACATCAGTGTGCCTCAATTTTGAATGGGGTGGGGGGAAAGCGTCGTAAGGGAAGGTGTTTTTGGGGGCTGGTCTGAGTTTGCAAAAAAAATATTAAATAGGAATTTAAAATACATCCGTTGTGTTTGCTCTTGGTGCATAGATCACAGGTAGGGTGTAGAGTAATTTTTATTTTAACTGTAATAAATCCACGAGGCTTGACCAACCACTTCTTTTAACCTTTAAGCAGACACTGTAGTGTGTGGCAGTTCTTATATTCCTTATATTCAATCGTTACATCATCAAAAATATATATGATTAAGGAAGGTTTTCAGTGTTTGACTAAAACACTTTATTGAGGTAATTTTTGCAAACCTTAGCTCACATTCAGCGGCCTCTAAGGAAGTATCACAGAACATGCAGTGGAGGTGCTTTGATTAGTGAGGAATTGGCTTTGATGTAACAATTTTCTTCTCTCTCTTTTTCCAAAACAGGACGTGAACAAGCAAAAATATCAATATTATGTGTATTTAATCATGAAGTTATATTTTTACGATGGCTCTTAATAATTTTCACTAGCAGCCCGGTAACAGCAGAGCAGCTTTTGCTGAGGCAGATATTTGCTGCCCAGTTTTTGTTGCCTAAAATTGTCCTTTCAGTGTGATCTTCGGAGGGGACAGAGGTGGTGCCATACCCCAAACCATACATTGCCCACAGGGTGTTTTAGAACCTTCCCAGATAAAAGTGAAGGAGGTAGGGGTGGGATTAGAGCTACAGGATGTGGAAAGGAAGAAGTGTCTCAAGTGAATAGAAATTCTGAAATGAATGGAGAATGTGGATGCAAAACTTGCAGAGCTCCACTGGAAGGGTTGATTTCCTCCAGCTTAGTTTAAATAGTTTTATAGGGCTGGCAAAACAAGGTTTTAGTCTAAAGTTGGACTTGTGTAGTCTGAGCTTCAGGTACAGTTTTAGTCCAAAAGGAAAAAACTCCAGGGGGATTTGGTGATAAATACATGGGGTGAAGGCAGAGCAGAAGCAGAGGGTTTCCAGCATGGGCTGGTTTGGGAAGGCACTACACATTTCATTACCTGGAGAGATGGGAATTAAAACCAAAATGTGGAGTAGCACATCCATATAAACAGCCTGAAGTTTAAGTAACGCTGGGAAACTAAAAATACCCTGGGCGGTTGGTGAGCTGCAGGTTTGTTACAATTACTTTAAGCTGGGTGACATTTTTAGCTGAGGTTGCGTGGTTTCATTTAAACTTTATTAAACAAACTGGAGCTGGAATATTCCCTGGAGAGTTGGATGCGGCACTAATCTCCCGTTAAACTGTCTGCAGCTTGACTGGAAACCCTCCAGCTGAGGTGGCACAGGAGGTTTGTGTTAGCAGAGTTAGCACAGACACAGTGACAGTCTGGGACTTTGTTTCAGTGGTGGTTTTTAGAAATGGGCATAGATTGGGTTTTTTTGTTTGTTTGTTTGTTTTTAAGAATTATCACACACTGTCTAATTAGTAAAACTTGGATTTGTTACCTTGAATCAACCTTACAGCCCAGAGGTCGCTTGTGTGGTCTCGAGGTGTGAAGAATTAAATGTGCAGAGCCGATTTGAGTCGCTTCCCCTGCAGCAATATTGAGGTTGTGCCACCTGTTATTGGCAGGTGGGATGTAAAGATGGTTTTTGCTGCCTTCACGACCGTGAACTTATTCTGGGAAGTTGTCAGTGTCTGTTTTTCCCTGTCAGGCTGTGACTACAGCAAGGGTGCAGCCCATGGTGTAGTGTCTGTCTGGTGTGTCTGATGGCAGCAGCTTGTGAATGCTCTTCTCAGAGGTGTTTGTAGGCAACCGGCTCCTGGAAGCGTTTGGGGAGTGTGTGCCTTTGGAAAAAGTGAATATTCCTAATGAAAGGACTTCAGTCAGCGTAGGAAACAGGTCTGTCAACTGTGCTGGTGTGTAAAGGCGGGATGAAAACCCCCTCTGTGTTCTGGGATGCTTCCTGCGTTGGGCTTGTGGAACTGAGAGAGAAGAAAGGCAGCTTCTGGGCGTGTGAGTGCTCTAATTTCTAATATTATAGTAATAGATGTATTGCTTCTAGAAATGTTCCTTTAATAATTGAAGACTTAGTTTTATTTTCTCTCAACACGCCATCGTGTTCTATCTCTGTTGAGTAATTGGTGCTTTGGTGTTGGGATTTTGTATTCAAATATTTTGCCTTCCAGACTCATAGTAAACATTGATAATATCTTTGATTTATACTCTGCTCATTTCAGTTGTACTTTCATGTGCACGGATCTAAATGTATAATGAACTTATCTTTACAAAGCTTTGCAGATGATTTTAAATGGCCAGCATCAGTCATTTTAATGGCTCCTAGGGAAGGAATGGAAGTAATTACCTTTCCTGTTATTCCGTGACCTTTTTTGTAGTTTCTGCCTGCAAACAATAATACTGAGTGGGCTCTGGCAATAGTAACTTGCTTTTGAAATGTAACATGGGCTGGCAGTATCAACTTATCGTGCCTGTTAAATATACTGATAGCGTGGTTCTTTTTGAAGGTCTTGGGAGTATTGTGGGACAAGTCTTGTTCCCAACCTTCTCCTTGTTCCCAGCCTTCTCCTCACCTTGACTGGCGTGCCAGTCACTGCCATGGGTCACAGGAGGTACATTTATATGGGATTTTCCTACTCCTGAGCACTGCCTGGAGTGCAGTCTGGGCAGTCATGGGTGCTGTAAGCATCAGCTTAGCAAATGCTTTGTTTGTATAGAAACTTCTTTGCCAAATAACCCCAAACCAGATTGGATTAAATGGTGAGGAGATCAGAAAATTAACAGAGGGGGAGAAAAAACCAGAACACAGAGTCTATTTTTGTTAAAAATGCATGTGTATGTGCAGGCATTTAAAAACTGCAATAAATGAGAATATTTTCATCCAAGAACTGCTGTTGGATTTAGTCTAGGATCCGGGTTGTTTGCTTTGCTTTGCCAGAATTACAAAGCCAGTAGCTTCCCCTATCCATGTTCCCTGAGCAATCCCAGCACTCATTAAATGTGGGGAATTGTCCCTGCTGGCTGAAGATTTGCTGTGGTGACGTTGTGCTTAAAGGTGAGAGGAGGTGAAGCACTTCTCTGCACTTCCTCCCCGAGTGTTCATTAAAACATCACCCGGAAAGGCACACAGTGGCTCTGGGTAGATGTTAATATGAAATAATGGAATTTAAACTCCTTGCAAGCCAGGTAGCAGTACGAGCCCAACGTTCTTCTGCCATGTAATTAAAGCAGGCTCGTTTTAGTCAAACAAGATATGTGATAATGATCATCACCACTGTGCTAATTGATAGCTCTGGTGCTGTGTGGGTCACACGTGAGGTTTATCCCTTAGATACTTCGGTGATTATTTCCTTTTCTTTATGGCCAGAATTACCAGAATCTGTAATAAAATTTCAGGGGAAACATAACCCAATTTCTGTTTTTACACACAATTGCTAAGCGGAGCCAAGATCTGTTTCAGCGTTGACTCGGATTAAAATTAGGGAGGAATGTTTTAATGTGATTTACTTTTAAGGATTGATTGTTGCTTTTGATGAATGAATTAATTGAAAAGTAGACGTTTTACTGAGTGCTGGATGAAGCCCTGAGGTGCTCTGTTTTATTTTGGCTGACAAAAAGCTCGCCAAGCCTTTGGCCATGGCAGTGTTGTTCCTGTCTGGCTCGTGACAGCAGGGTAAGGAAAATGCCTTGCTCTAAATACAGTGACACAGCTCCCATGTGCAGCATCATTTCCCTGGGCTCCCGGGTGGTAAATACTCCTTGTGCACCACGCAGGAACTTCCAGGGGATCCTGTGCCATTCCCTGCAGCTTGGCTCGGGACAGAGGGCTTGTTCTGTTCCACGAGATCCTTCCCTTCTTAGACACTTTCTTAGAAAGTTGCTTTGTGCTTGTAAAATCTGAAGGCAGCGCTGCTTTCCAGGGAGCTCCCAGGCCAGGAGGAGCAGGATGTCACCACATTTTCCACCTTTGCAGTTGGGAACAAGCTGGAACAGGTGTAGCTGGCAAGCAGATTCTGGATGTGCAAATCCAAAGAATTACATGTAGTGAAGAATTACAAGTAGTGAGGAATTACGTGTAGTCCAACATATTATTCCTATCAAATCACACCTCACTGCACTGTCTCGTGAACTTGTAGTGGTGGTGAAGTATTTTATTTGTTTTAATACAGAAAAGCAGGCTGATTAGTAAACTAGCCAGTAAATGAAACTGCCTGAGAGATGCTGTTGGAGCTGCTCTTAATAATATTCACCACTGTTGGTTGCAGATAATTTCTCTGGCTTACATGCAATGCAAAATTGATCATAAAGCTGCCTTATTTTCCTTTGTGTGACAAGAATGGAGCTGAATTTAGAACAAATTACAATCCACTATTGTAGTCAGAAAACTTAGGCAGTGAGCTGTTGTTCCCGTTGCTGGTAACTGTAGGTCTGCTTCCCTTCTCTCTTTTCAAGCAAGATTAGATTATTAGATCTCATTTTCTCCAGTCACATTTTCCCACTCTTTAGGGGAAATCATGCGTTTAATTTCTTCGTGTCTTTCTATTGTAAATGTAAACCTAAGGAGGGGAAGATTTTGAGATTCCTTAAGCCATTACATTTCTGCCACATCTTGATTGACCAAATCTTTTTTTCTCTCCTCTCTTCTCAGTTACAGACATAGAACTGAAGCGGCTCAAAGATGCTTTCAAGAGAACCTGTGGCCTCTCCTGTTACATGACCCAGCAGTGCTTCATCAGGGAGGTTCTTGGTGATGGGGTCCCTCCCAAAGTTGCTGAGGTGAGCTGTGAACTTGCTGTTTTCCTGGGAAGCCAAATGCACTGGGTAATGGGCAGCTGGATGATGCACACAAAAATGTCGATGGAGTTGATGGAATTGCTTCCCAGTTTTTTATGCAACGTCGCAGTGCAGCTTCTCCGCATGAAAATGAAATTCCAGGCTGGGAGCCTGGGGTGGTCAGGGCTGTGCTGAGCTGAGCTACTGCTCCCAACCCTATTAATACCTGGGAGATGACTTTGAAGTAAACCTGAATATCCAGATGTAAATTTGGGCGATTAAAAGATTGGGAATTTGTAACAAGACCATAATAACAGATTTTATTTACTCCAGAGATGCACTTGCTGTTGATTTCTCTGAGATTCCATTGGCTGTTACTTTGTTGTCTAAAGATGAATCTTTACAAGCTCTTAAAAATAAATTTGTTCATAATAAATGTATAAATGCACTGAAAAATAGCCAGAATCAAAATTTACTACATGGATATAAACATATATCCATGTGTTCATGTCTAAAACAACCCAGTAATACCAACCTGCACACGTGCATGCTTACAAAATTATTTTCTTTTATAAAGTTACCCGTTTCTTGAGAGAGAAATCAAAATATTATTGGTAGAGAGACGGAGATTAGGCAGACCTTTCAAATGATCTCTTGCTCCATGTCATTTCTAGTCACAGCTTCTATTTTTGGCATGCTCAGAGCTGTTGACCTCAGAGGCAGCGTGCAAGGCTCCCAGTTTTATTTAGATGATGTGAGTGCTGAAGTGTGCATTGCTGAAGGTTTTACACTCTGCCAGAGTTACTTTTCCTAAGCTTAATCTTTCCTCCATTCTTTTTCTTCCCCCCCGTTTCTCCTAAGTGTTGGCAAAGAGGATGGTACTGCTTACTTCTGTAAACACTTTGCTTTTTATGGGGGTGTTTAAGGCTTAGCAGGAGAATTTGCAGTGGAAAAGGAGGGGTCTGATTTGGCCAGAGTTTAAAGCCTGTCTGCAGTGTTAATTTCTGAGTGTTTTCTGGGTGCTCTGAGAGTTGGTAAGCCCTAAGATTAAACAAAAAATGTATCTTTCACAATGTAGGGTTGGTTTGAAATAGTATAAAATAATGAGAATTTTCTGTTACGAGGGAACTCGTGCTTTTATATCCCTTTTATGTCGGTATTAAGGATTAAATTACTGATTTGGTCACAAATAGAGATTCTGGGGTTTCAGATGTCTGCTGGCTAGTTTCAGTTTTATTTTTTAAAAAAATCTGTCTTTAAAGATAGAATTTTGGTGATGATTGTCTCTTTTAACATTCATTATGGTTATAGAGCGGTTCTTGGTTTCCAGGTGGTGAAATAAAATTAATGGAAGACTCATAATTGGTTTTTGATGGCTTCTCATCAGAACTCATCTCAAAATTCGAGTACAAATTATGATGTTCTTGTAGCATTCATACTCAGGCAGTGCAGTATCAAATCTGTGAGCTCGAAAACTGCAAATTGGGCCAAAATTGGGATTTGAGTCAAGGGATACTTTGTAATTCCTGGCTTCAGGATGGGGAAAGGCAGGCAAAGTCATCAGGCAGCTAAAAACCCTGAGTTTTCAGCCTTTCACTCATTAAAACAGATCATTTGGAGCCTCAGGTCGCTGGGCTGTGTGCTCTGCATGTTGGGAATAATGGTTGCTCATATCTGAGGAGTGAGAGGCCTTCAGGAATTTGTTAAATTAAAACCACAGGAGTTTTAAATGGGACACAGAACTGACACCGGTGGAACTTGGGTTCAACAATTTGTGTGGTTGCCCTGCACTCAGGACATTTTTTAAATGTTCAGGACAGTAATGTTCTGGGAGGATCTCTTGGGAGAGTAGAGTTGAAGATAATAATAATAAAAGGAAATTTAGAGATGTGTCTATGTTGTTAAACTCTGGGAAAGCTGGTCAGGTGGTGGGAAGCATGAGCACAGCTTTTGTTTTTAAATCTTGTTGTACTCTTCAGTTGCCCATGAAACAGAACATAGGAGGCTTAAATTTTATAAAAAAAATTACTATGTGCCGTATAATTATAGTAAATTTTACATTCAGAAATGTAAATGGCTGTGATTCTCTCTGGGTGTGGCTGTTTTAAGGAAAGCTGCAACAGCATTAAGTAATTTTGGAAAATACAGAATTGCGTCACGTTTTGATGGTGCATGATAGAAGTTTTCCAAATGCCACACCAGTGTGAAAAAATGTGGAGTTCGTTTCTTGGAAATACAAACTGATGTGTTACGTGACTGTTCAGTGTTTATAAACTCTTCCCAAGGAATGATTAAGCAGCTAAACTGCAAGCAGTGCCAGCTGCCCGTGGTTATAATTACATATATTAAATACTGATACGTTGGGCATTATCCGTAGAATTCCTTTTCTCTGTTTATCTCAGGAGCAGTCCTTGTGTTGTGTTGAAATAATGTATAAATGTAATATTTGGTGCTCGTCTGATATTGCGGCTGAGATGTACAAAGTTCAGCAGAAGTGAGTGGATATTTTAGCTGCATATTTAAAAAGAGTAATGATTGCAGTGTAATATGAAGGTAAATTGCCCACATGAGCTGTGTAGCCTTGAAGGCATCTGGTGAAGACAGAAGGATTAGACATAAAAAGTGTGGAATTCAAATCTCTGCCTTGAAGCCCGTGCAGTTGTTGTGTCCAAATAAAGCACAAATTCAGCTTTAATAATTCAGCTCTTCAAGCATTTGTAAATGGATTTAAGCTGAGTAAGAGAAGAGGCTGCTCTGAGCCCCCTGTGGAAATTAAAGNGATGGATGGACGAGGAGGGGATTTCTGCAGGTCACACACAGCTCTGTCTCCAGCCAGTCTGCAGGAGCAGCAGTAGATCTGGTGTAGCCACTCCGTGTCAGCTGTTCCCTTATCACCTTCTTGCCACCACAGCACTGTGTGGCTTGGCCAGGTCTGACCTTGCCAGGCCCAGGACTGGTTCTGTTTGGGCACTCCCAGTCCTGGCTTAATTTTGACCTGTGCTGGAAACCACCCCTGTGATGGTGCAGTGACTCACAGGGCTCTGGAGTTTCCCCCTCTGCTGCCAGCCTGGGCTTGGGGATTCCTGCTGCAGCTCCTTGATGCTTCTGAGATGATCAGAGCCCAGCCTGGAGGAGATTTCAGCCCTGATAAGGAAGTCTGGGGAAACAGCACCGTGAGCAAGTGGGAAGTGTCCTCACTGGCGGGTTCTAACATGGGGGTTTTATATTGCTGTTCATGGCTTGTACCTGTGTTTCACTAACTAAAGGCTGTTTATGGGTACCAGAAGAGCTACAAAAAGTAACAGAATTAATAATTGAAGTGTGTTTAGCTGAATGTGAGGTGATGAGCCTAAAACCCACATAAGATGGAGCCTCAGTATAAGCTGCTGTTTTTATTTCTGGCAGGTCTGTTTGCCCTGGTTCTGGTTAACTTCTCTATTTTTATGGTTAACTTCTCTATTTTATTTTTCTAGGTTATCTACTGTTCATTTGGAGGAATTTCCAAAGGGCTGCACTTCAATAACTTGATAGTTGGATTAGTTCTTCTTACAAGAGGCAGAGAGGAGGAGAAAACAAAATGTAAGTGGTGTAACTTAAAACAGTAACAAAGACATAGTGGATTGTGAGTGTAAAATGTGACTGTTTTACAATAAAGACAGGGTTTTTTGGAAGCATTTTTAGCTGTATTTTTTGAAATTAAGTGCATTTTTGTTTTCTGTATTCATCAAAATGAAATATTTGCTAAGTCATCATGAATGTCAGTCTTGGGATCCTACAGAAAGCCTGATGCTCTCTGTATGTGGGCAGAGGAAGGAGGATGGCATTGATATTTTTCAAAACAAATGAAAGCATCTGCCTACTGACTTCTGTTGTTTTGTCTTCGCTGTTAATCTGAGTTGATAATACTCATTTTCCTTTTGATGACAGTGGTAAAAGAAAAGGGAGATCTTGACCTAAACCTCGTGGACCTATATTGAAATTGGAGCAACCTAAGTTTTTTGTCCTTTAGTTGTCGCACAGCCTTTGACATTCTCAGCCGTTTGTAAACTTTAAATTTGAAAAATGTCAGTGCCGTGGATGTTTACGCAAATCTCTATTTCCTCAGATATTTTCAGCCTCTTCTCTAATGAATCTGGGAGTTATGTTGTCCGTGAAGAGATGGAGAAGATGCTGCACGTGGTTGATGGGAAGGTCCCAGAGTCACTCAAGAAATGCTTCTCTGAGGTATTTCATGCAGCTTTTCTCCTGTGGCATTTACAAAAAAGTCAAGATTACATTAAGTAGCCTCTTTTTCATACTCTTGCACCTACTGGGAACAAATTGACCTTGTTTAAATTGGGTAAAAGCTCATGGTTTTTTGTGTTGTGGTATTACATGTAGTTTGTATTGATGTGAACAGCATTTGGGGTATAAATGCAGGCATTCTCTGTGCTCCTGTGCTTACTGTGCTGCTTGGAAAGAGATCATTTCCCAGGGGTAATCATGTCATCAGGTAAATTTAAATACTAATATTGCTGGTGGGAACTTAGTCATTAGTGTGAACACTTTATTGCAATCAGGGAAAAAATCTAGAACATAGAGCTGAGAAGAAAGAAAATCTGCAGCCCGGATTTAAAAATGCCTGACAGCAGTGGTTGCTTAAAAATAATGGTTCTATAATACTGCATTTGTATCACTGTTCCTGCCAGGAGCTACAGCATTTCATTATGCTTTAGGCTGTTTGAGAAATGTAGTCTTTATGGAGCTTGCTGAAGTCCTTCTCCAAACCAGGGCATTGGTACTTCCCTGTATTCCTAGAGGATTCTTGGAATCCAGGAATCCTGATGAATTTTCAGGGTTTTTTGCTTGGTTTGTTATCAGAGGACTAAAACGAGCAAAATGGAGACATCGTTGGACATTCCTCTGGCAAAAGCATTGACCAGATTGACTGGAGGCTTTATTTGTGGCTATCAGGTTACTTAATTACTTCAGATTTGATTGTTCTATGTTGGAGATAACTCTGGCTGTGGGCACTGCCTGAGCCAGGCTCTGATCTGGCCCTGCTGGCTTTGGAGGCAGTGACTGCATTCCTCAGTCCTGGCTGGAATCATAAATCCTGTGTCCACTGCAGTCCAGCTTCTGGACCCGACCCACGGTGCCATTTCCTATTTATAATTTCCCATCAGTGTGGTGTGATGAATTGCACCCTACAAGTTGATTGCACGCTGTCCAAGAAATCCAGAAATACTTTATGAAGACTTGCAGGAAGATGAGTATCAATCTGGGCTTCAGAGCATTTTCCTGTTCAAGAAAAAGCTGCATATTGATTTTTCTTTTAAAATGAAAACAGTGTAATAACCCACTCAGCAGGATTTACTGGGCTCTTAATCATCCACGGTCATTGCTGGAGAGTGAGAAAGTTTAATGTTCCTGCTGTGGGCCTTCCTGCCTGCCTTACAGAGGATGGGTTTGATTTCAAGGATGATGTTTATAGTGCTTCTGTTCATCAGAAGCATTGCATGTACTCAGCTAGAAATAGAAGCTTTAGAATATATCTGAGTTTTCCTTTTGTTTCTGAAGGGAAAAAATTCAGTAATACCTGCATTGCTCAGGTTCCATCGTAGTCCAGCTGTAATCACTGCTTGCTTCAAATGCTTTTTTCCTCCTGTCCGAAGTTTTCCTGTCCCTCTTCATTGTCCTTCCAGGGAAAATTGGAGTTTTAATGACACAGCTCTTGCTGCCTTTACAAAGAGCAGTGCAAAAAGTAGAGGGAAAGGGTGGAACGGGGAGTGAGAAAAGGTTCTTGTCTCTTGATCCAAACTGTTGGAGAAATGAAAGAATAAGAAATAAAAGTGAGGGTGGGCAGGCCCTGGCACAGGGTGCCCAGAGCAGCTGTGGCTGCCCCTGGATCCCTGGCAGTGCCCAAGGCCAGGCTGGACGGGGCTTGGAGCACCCTGGGACAGTGGAAGGTGTCCCTGCCCATGGCAGGGGGTGGCACTGGATGAGCTTTAATGTCCCTTCCAACCCAAACCGTTCTGTGATTTGTTGGACAAAAGTCTAAAAGTCCTTAGTGTAGAAAAAGAGGCATAAAAAGAATGAGTGTCTGGAACTGAAACAATCCCCTGCAATGGGAATAGGAAGCAAATGTGTCAGCGGTGCTGGTGATGAACCACTGGAGCAGCCTGGCAAAGGGAATCTAGTGAATTTTCAATTTTCTGCACTTGGCAGTTGCAGATAGTCCGTGGCCAAATGCAAATTGTTGGATTCTGTAGAGATGTAATTCAGTGAAGTTTAATGGTCTGTGATATGAGGGGAGTTTAAATAATCAATGACTTGAAACCTCTTCTACTTTGCAGACCCCTGTTTATTTCCCCTGGAGATGAGAATCTCCATATAATGAGTTTGTCTACTGATAATGGGTTTGCTTTTATTTGAGGTACTTTTGTAGGTCCTGTAAAAATTAGACTGCTGATCCCTATGGTTTCATGGCCATGGCTTGGCAAGGTTTCAAAGAAATGGTTTAAACAGCACTGAAATTCTGTGAATGTGTAGATTTTGTGTGTTCCTGAACAGGGCGCTCCAAGAGACACAGAGTGGAGAGATCCTGGGAACGTCATGTCAGAAAAATCCACATGTTCCTGCAGTAATTAATCACAGCATTAGTTATTCCCAAAGCTGATTTTTCTGTGTTGTTTGTATACCTGCACAGATAGAACAGAATGTTTGTGATTTTATAGCACCTGTTTTTTGGTACAGCAGAGCTGGTATCTATAATAATACATTTAAATTCATCAAAATAACCTCTGCTATTTTGAATTGCAAGTAACCGTTTTTCTTTTCATCCCTTTCACCTGAGGTTCAGGGTAAATGAGTTTCCAAAGGCCACGTTGAGTAGGTGGCTGAAATGCAGAGAGAACTGAAAGTTAATTTCCCTCCCATTGCTGTTTCAAAAGGAAAGGGAAAAACAGGCATGGCTCCAAGCAGAAAAATTACATTAGCACTTATTTTTCTAGGAGATTGTCCCAATTTTTGTTCCTACAGCTGGATGGTTCCTGTTTACTGGCAGTGAGACAAAACAGCTCCCATTTTCTGGTTTTTCTTGCAGGGTGAGAAGGTGAACTATGAGAAGTTCAGGGTTTGGCTGCTGCACAACAAAGACGCCTTCACCTTCTCGCGGTGGCTGCTCTCGGGAGGGGTGTACGTGACCCTCACCGATGACAGTGACACCCCGACCTTCTACCAGACCCTGGCTGGAGTCACACACTGTGAGTAAAGGTGCACATCTCCAAAAAACCCTGCCAGAGGTCCCGGGCGGAGTCGTCGCTCAGCGAATCTCCCAGCTCCGTTCAGTTCGGCCAGAGAGATTCCTTCTCTGAGCTCGTTTGTTCTCTTTCTGTGCTGTGATGTAAAATGTTGCATACGAGGGCACTGGGTTGTTATTTTTAAGAGATAATAATGCTGAGGCTACAGCACTTCTATGGAAGTTTGCTACCAAACAAGCTAAAAAAAAAAACAAAGTACCTTCTGAAGTGGCTGGCTGGTAATACTGGGTTTATCTTTGGTCTTTATAGTGGGTTGTAAAACTACTGAGAGAGTTGAGAAAGTAATATTTGTTGCAAAAATAAGTGTTACCTCTTAATTTTCTTCTCTGGTAAAATAAATAATATTGCTGGCATGTGGTGGAGGCAGGGAACTGAATTAACTAAAGAGAAGCATCCTCAGGAATTGTCTCCAGAGAAGAAATGCTTCCTTATGTCTATGTTAACCTCAAAGAAGGAACAGCTGGTTTTTAAATTAAATCTAAAAACAAAAGGCTGATAAATGACACTTCATGTAATGCAAGCATCCATTCCATCCCCGAGGATCCCTGGGAGAAGGGAGTTGGTTATGGAGAGTCAGGGATTTGAGCAGTCTGGTTGTGTTTTATGTCCTCTCATGGATTTTCCTCACTGGTGTTAATGTGGCATTCAGTCCTCTACTGGGTGGGTTACCTGAATAAAGCAACGTTTCCTTTTTTATCCTCTTGGTTTTAAATATGGGCATTCAAACTATTTTCTGACCATCTGAAATGAAAATGCATAACAAAGTCAGGAGTTTATGAGCAGGTAATTTATTTGCATTACATGAGAGGCTGGAGGAGACATTGAGGTTACAGAAAACCCCAGAATATTCTGAGGACTCACAGACAAGGTAGAGAAGGATACGTGACAAAATCCCCAACCCTCTGAGTGTTCTGGAGTTCAGCTCTGGGAAAGATCTTGACCTGTATCACACTGAGATCTGCTCTTATTTATGCTTTGAAATTGAAACTTTCAGAGCAGTTTTCACTGGGCTTTTCACAGGAGGTTTATTTTTACTGAAACTGAGGTTTGGAATTAAAAAAAAAAATTAAATGTAGCAGCTACTGTTTTATTATTTTATTTCATGTTTAATGTTGTTCTCACTTCTGGTTTTGATACCCCCTGTCACTGTTACCATTGTGTCAGAGCTGGGACTGAGCTTTTTAGTGAATTCCAGAAATCCGTGTAGGTGATGTGGTTATTGTCCACAGATTTGGAAAGCTCATGTGACAGTTACGTTTGGACCTCTAGATAAAATCAAATTTTACTGCATTCCCTTGTGATTTACAACAGGGTAGGAATTTCATCCAACAGATGCAAAACTAAGGAAAATATAAGTGCTTGAGCACTTGGAAGTAATTTCAGCCTAATCAGGTCACTGCAAAGAGTAAGAAATTCAGTACAGAAGTATTTTTAACACAGCTGAATGTGTAAAACACTGAGAGCTGTTGTGACAGTTCCTTTGCTCTAAATGAAGGCTTGTTCTTAATATTTTTCCTGGGAGAATGGTTGCCTTTGGAAGGAGCAGGAAGTGAGATAATGTTTGGTAAACTGAGGCAAACAGCATAAGCAGAATACAGAGAAAGAGGGAAAGGTTTCCACTTTCTTCTACTGTAAAATGCAGAGTAATTTGTGATGCTGGTGCAATCAGGGATTTCTGATTCCTGCTGCATCTCCTGGCACAAGCCTGAGACCCCCCCATCCCCACCTTGGAATCACACCGTGCTTCCCATCCAACTTCTTGAACAATGTGTCAGAGCCATGAAAAATGGCAGTGAGAAAAACAGGGGGAAGTTATTCCCATTGATTTAGAAACAGCCACCATTTCAATGCAAAGCATCGGTGACTCCATTTAAATTTGCTTAATGAGCCAGGCTATCAGGGAAACAAAGGAATACTAATTTTTCATTTGTAAATAACGTTTATTTTGGTATGCGGATGACTTTAATTGCATTTCTCAACACATAATTAGAAATGGAATTTTAAAGTTACAGGAAGTTGCACGCACTTGCTGCTTTTAATCAAATTTTGTTCCATTTCACTTAAATCAGAAATACGAATAATTTTATTTGAAAGCTGCCAAAATAACTGGCCTTTGTTCCTACAAAAGCTATTTCAGGGAGATGAGTTTGTCTTACACCCGAGGATGACCAAGCAGCAGTAGTTTGGATTTTCTCACTTTTGTAGTACAATCATATGCATTTACATTCATCTTTTTAGTATATATTTTTTAAGCCATCGCACTGACCAGCACTGTGGTGGAGCCTGTAAATCTCACTGACTGTCACACTGACTCAAGGGACACCTCATTGTTTTCCTTCATTTAGCTGGAAATATTTTTTCTGCTGCAACATAGGTGCTGGTTGCCTTTTTTTTATGTGTCATTTTGGTGTGACTCAGTGTCATGGAATGGGCTTAGATACCCAGGTTTTCAGCCCTTTTCCACGGGGAAAATAATTCCATTCACGAGAGGAGTTGCTGGTTTTGAGCTGACAGAATGTTTAATTTGTGCTTCTGTGCCGCACAGTTCTTGTGTCACTGAGTTCTGATTAAATAACATCCAAATCCCCCTTTGAATGGAAGAGACTCCTCTCTGCTGTCAGGAAAATTCATCCTGTTCTTCCTGACAGCTCTTACCTGCTGAGGTGCAGTTAGGACTGCAATCGGTATAAATAATTATATTTTAGAATATACATTTATCATTCATTCAGTGCGATAAATGAGAGAAGCCCTGGATAACCAGGCAGGGTGGGTGAAGTAGAAGAGGCAGTTTTTGAAACAGCACAAAATCCATGCCGAATGTTCTGGAAGGGAACAACTTCTGCCAGGGCTGGGTTTGTCACCTTAGCGGGAGGATGAAGAGGCGAGGCTGAAGGGGAAGTGCAGCGAGGGGATCCCTTCACTCCGCTGACAGTAAAAGGCTTGGCTGAGTGTTCAATCCACGGTCTGGAGCTGGGGCACCCCCTCCGGGAACAGGGCTCTGTGGAAGCCACTCGAAGACAATTGGGAAGATTTTGGCTTTATTAAAGCTGCTTTTAAGGGCACGTTTCCTTGCGGGCTGCTTTTCCCAAGTGTGAACGCTCGTGCTGTGGGAGGAGCTGTGCTGTTTACACCTCCCTGTTGCCACCTCAGGCACTGATAATCCTCGTTCTGCTGGATGGACACCTGGACAGTCATGTCTGACACACACGAGGATCCCTCGTGGTCGAGGTTATAATATTCCCTTCGCTGTGTGTTTGTTTTTAATTAGGGGAAGCAGAAAGATGAAAGTCTGACAGCAGCCCGGGCCAATAAGTAAAAGCCTCGGTGTCACTTAATCTGTATTTTGCCACTTGTTATCCTCTTAGTTCCCAGGCTATTTTATGTCTTGCAAAGCAGCTCTCAGTCCCAGAGTCTTCTGGGGGTTAATTGGAAAGCCCACAAACGAGAGTTTTTAGTCAGAACCAGTGTTTGGTGCCCGTTGTTGGAGCTCCTGCCTGGCCATGAAGAGCCCTCCCCGCCGGCAGGGCCTGGGGTCTGCCTGGAGCACGTCATGGTGAACAGGGAGACAGCCCAAGGCTTGGTAAAATGTTGGGAATATGGTATGTTTCTGCTGCTGTGAGCCAGAGAGGATTGTACCAATAGGTGGGTAAATACTGAAGTTTTGTCATATATGGGAACACTGGGTGAATTCTGGTCGCAGGAAGAGTTGTAGTAAGCAGTGGCTGAAATGAAAACGTGCTTTTAAATTTTGTTTTCTAAGGCAGAAGATTATTCATGGCTTGCTATCTGTGGAGTATTTTGTGGGAATGGCATTAAAGTGTAGAGTGGGGGTTTAGTGTTTATCAGTGCCATGTACCTGCCTGTTGATCAGTGTTCTAAATGAATTCATTTCTAGGAGTTTTACAGTTCTAGATGATATTTTGACTGAAAATGTTTATTTGTTCTTCCTTTACGAGAAGACGACTGTGCTTCAGTTGTACTTTCTATCATCCCTGTGATTATGTTGATCTAATTCTTAGAGAATTGAAACAAAAACTATTATTCGTAATTTTACAGATCTGAAAGCTTTTTGTATTTCTGATGGGCAAGTGATGAGGGAGACATAAATCAGCGTGTGGTAGTAAATTGGTTAAATTTCACAGGACCACCATGTCCATGTGACCCCAAATAATCATACCTTGTATTTAATTACCAAAATGAATAATTACTTGGCCTAGAAAGCCTGTCTGTTCTGAGGTTTTGGCCTATATTGTGTATATAAGATACATCTTTTTAAGTAATCTGAATGAAAGCCCAATTTACACTTTGATGTGATTTGAATAGACATTAAGGAAAAACGTTTATATTTTGAAAAGATAAAAATCCTATCTCTCTGCAGAACCTCTGTGGAATATGGTGTTTTGTCATGCACATTGATACGGTTGGGTATTAAGTGTAGTGTGCCTTTCCCATGCTTCATTTAACTTCAGTAACAAATATGATTATGTGTATAATCAGAAATTGCCAGAGATTTCTTTTAGTTTGCACTTCTGGAGGAATAGATGGTGCACTGCATATCCCGAGACTGATTTACAAGATTATGTGCAAAAAAATCACTCTGGAGAAATCAAATTACGCAACAGCTGCTGCTCAGCTGCAGTTAAACTTCCCGTGTGCTGCAATCCAATAAATCCTGCTCCCTTTTATTCACTGCAACTGTTGCACTGGGCTGCACTTGGTTAGAACTGCGAACGAGAAATGCTCTTTTGTCATATTTTTACTTGTGGTTAACCTGATTTGTGTCAGGCTAATCGGTGCTAAGAGCGTTGTTTACTATTTAGTTTTACTTTCTAAAGTGCTTGGCTCTCGTGTGGAAAGTCAGCGCACTGGGGCTGGAATAAAAACCTAACACTTGTGCTAATACTTAGCAGGTATTCTTTGAGAGGTTATTGTTTGAAAATTCTCTTAAATGACCGTGTCAGTTCAACCACTGTGAACAGAATTGCACACAAGATGCTTTCTGATGACCTTTCTTTTCTGAGATGAAATAATAAAACGATGGAGTTCCCACCATGGAAACATCTGTGAAGTACAATCAAAAAAATCACAATACAGCTCACTTCTACCCTAGATATTTGAGAGAGGTTCTCTGGCAAAATAAAGGATTCTTTCAGTTCTTAATTACTAAAGGTAATTATTACACCTGCCAGGAAAAGGTTCCTGCAGATTTACTCTTCAGTGAGGACAATTTGAGCTTCCTGCTGGCTTTTGAATATTCTCAGTGTTGCAGCACTTGAAGAGTGAAGTGCAACTCGCATATTTGTTATTCTTCCTACTTACAGAGGTGGATTAAAGGGAAGCAAAGTGATTTACATGGTCATGCACAAGAGAACATAAATAATGCCTTTGTGTTTGCTAATGAGAGCAGTAATGTGGAAGTGCAGTTCCTGTAAATGGCAGCACAACCTCCCCTCTCCCATTGTCTGGGAAGGGGAAGAGCCCTGGGATTCTCCCCACTCCTGTGGGCTCTCCCATCTGGGATATTTCTGTGTGCTGATCTTCAAAGAAATAACTGCTCTCTTCCTCTTTCTTGATTTCCAGTAGAATAATACACCCCTATAAATTTGGATTGCTGCTTCCTCACGTGCTGGGGACAGACTTTTAGCAGGGCCTGTGGTGACAGGATATGGGGTAATGGGTTTAAACAGAGAGTAGATGTGAGGGAGAAAGTTTTTGTGGTGAGGTGGTGGATTCCCCATCCCTGGAAACGTTCCAGGGCAGGTTTGGATGGAGCATCCTGATCCAGTGCAAGGTGTCCATGGAGGAGCTTGGGGTGACCTTTAAAGCCCCTTCCAACCCAAATAACTTTGTGATTACAGCCCAGCCAAGAGCCAGGGGATGGCCAAACAGATCAAGGGATCGATCCATCCGGGAAGGAGGGGGAGAGGAGAAAGGAACTGAGTTTTTCTCCTGGATCAGCTCTTCTCTCCCTGGGTGAACGCACAAGAGCTGGCAGTGATGCCCTGGGGTGCTGGGGCTGGGCTTGTCACCACTGTGACTGCACTGCAGCCACACCAGGGAGGGACATTTGCCACTGATGTCACTTCTCCAGCTGGGCTGTCTAAAACACCTTCCAGGAAAATGCAAACCCCTTCCACTCCTCCAACTCCGGGTATTTTATTCAGCTTTTTCCACTCTTTCCTGCTGCTGAGGGTAAGGAGTTGTGTAAGTTTTGGTGCATCGTATGATGTTCCTGCTGGGTAGTTACAACTACCTCATACCCGTTGCAGGTTCCCTGAGTTACTATTTGAAGTAAATTACTGCCACTAATGACAGAAACGGGGAAAGAAATCAATAAAATTTCAATTTGACACACAACTTTTTAGGCGGAGCCCTTCTGTTCTTAAGCCTTACAGGATTATTATTGTTTCTGTGGACTAAACCAGGCCAAATAGCTCAAGTTAAACCTATTAGAAAACTGGCGTGGATTTAAAGGCTCAGAACCATCTGGGAATGAGATCACACGTAGTGGTTCTTAATATAGACAGCTTTGTCATTACAGATCTATTTGAGAACCAATTAATTGGCACTGACCTAAAGCACTGTTGTGACACACTTGCATATGTAAAAAGGTTAAAAGTATTGTTGGGCAGAAACTTAATCTTGTTATGTATATGTATATTTAATTTCAAGGGTAAAGCATAAGGAGACCAGCGTTTGTATAGAATGTTTTGAAGTTTTTCCTCTGGGTATTTTTATCTATCCTTGCTTAGCACCTTGTTTTATTTCTTGGGTTTGGGGGTTTTTTTCCCCTTTTTAAATTGCCTTTTAAGTTCTTCTGCATAAAGTGTCTTGTAGGTTTATGTAACCACTCCCCAGTGTTTACTGGGATTGTAAATAATTCTATAGTATAAATAATAAAGTGAATCAAACTATTTTATATTTGGGAAAAAAATGCTGACATACAATGTTTAAATGCCACATTAAAATTTAGCCATATTAATTTAGCCTTATTACTGTATCAAAAAGCAAAAAATTTCAAATAGAAGTTTTTTAAGGGCAGCCAAGTACTACATAATTTTTTTCCATAAAAGATCTGTGTGGGTTTTTTTAAATGCTACTTCACATCTTTTTTGAGGATTTAAATGCTGAATACCCTGGAAAATAAGACACTGCACATATAATCTGCCTGTTCAAATCACCAAAAAAGAATTAGGTGAAAAATGAAGATGCTCCAACAGTGGGAGAAGTAAATTTCTGTGTTTCTACACCCTTGTGATGATGTTACTGATGGTGAACTCCTCGATGGTGAATAGGTAAGAAGATTCTATGGACAAAGAAGGTAATTTTGTTTTATTTTCATTGATTGTACAGTGGAAGAATCGGACATCATCGACCTGGAGAAGCGATACTGGCTGCTAAAAGCTCAATCAAGAACTGGACGCTTTGATTTGGAAACGTTTGCCCCCTTGGTGTCCCCTCCAATCCATCCATCTCTGAGTGAAGGTATGCAATGAGGCTCAGCCCTGCGAGGAACTTCTGCTGCTCTGGTGGCCTCCAACTGTTCTGGCTTTAAAAGTGGCTCTTCTGAAGTGTCCTTTCAGCTTGGACGACAGAGGAACTTCACGGGGTTCTGAAAAACGGGAAAAGAGGCCTGAGAAATCTCTGTTTGTTGGGAAATCTGGAATGCTGAAGGAGGTGTTGCGTTCTTATCAGTTGGCAGGAAATATGTCAGGTTTTATGTAGAAGTTGCCCTGTAGTTGCTTAAAACTTTTTCTTAAGATTCTGTAAGGACAAACTGCTGGCCCTGAGCGAGAGAAAATCGACCGTTTTTAAAAATGTGACTTTCATCCATTAAATGGCAACTCGGTGTGCAAGTCAGCTGTTGTGTCACGTAGCCAATGAAACACTCCGCCCTAATAGTGTAAATTAAGGAAGGTTTTATTTAGGAGACTCACTCAGGAGATTGGTAGCTTGTTATTTCTACTGCCAACCAAACTGGTCTGTCCAGCTGAAGCCACTCTGGTAATAACTGGAGGTTGCAGTTGTCTAATTGCCATTTGCTGCATGACGTGAGGACATGCAGGGACATTCCACTTGCACACCAGTCCTGGAGAGACAATTCTTTTATTACCAAAAGGTTGGCTTGACTGGCAGGTGGCAGCAGTAAGTGACAAATGGGAAATTCGTCTGCAGTGGTGGAAAATCAGAATTTATGTCCAATTCTGCAGGGATGTATCCCCGCATCCTTTCGTTCCTAAGTGTGTTTTATCTGCTCAGTGGGGAAACTTGGATGGTTTCTGGTCATTCTTTGCCTTCTGTAGAGTCATTGTTGCAAAAAAAAAAAAAAAAAAATTA
>VYZQ01001764.1:36333-57920 GCA_013400655.1 Mystacornis crossleyi
GTTCTTTTTTTCCCTTTGTTAGAGTCATGTTTAAAAAAAAAAAAAAAAAAAATTATGTGGTAAATAATGCTGACTGATTGGAACTCTGAAATGCTTTGAAGGCTGGTGACTACAGCTCTTAACTCAGGGCCAAATTTGCAGTGAGATTCAGTGATTTCTGTAGGGATTTCTGTCAGGCACGTTGGAAATTCTGGCCGTGCTGGTTCAGCTCCACTGTAAATCAGTCATGACAAGGAGGGTGTGAGGATCAGGCAGCTGTTGAGAGTTCTTGACTCCCTCCCCACCCCTGGCTGGATCAGCCATCCCTGAGAGATCTAATTCACCTTTAAATGGTCTTAGTAGTGCTTAATTACCTTCATTACGCTTAATAAGAATAAATGACCAGTGTTTGTACTTCTCCCTGCCCGTGTTCCCCATTAACCCCTCGTGGAGGTGCTGGGTGGGTCTCTCAGGTGCTGTAACAGGAGATGCTTTTGTGGTTTGCAGGTTTGTTTAATGCTTTTGATGAAAACCGAGACAATCACATAGATTTTAAAGAAATTTCCTGTGGGCTCTCAGCATGTTGCAGGGGACCCTTGGCAGAGAGACAGAAGTGTAAGTATGCAAAATTTAACTGTTAATTTGGGAGGAGTTTTTCAGTTTGAACAATGAGGTTTAGTTGTTTTCACCTTTTGAGATTCTTTTCCCACTGAACAAGTGTGTGTCTGTGAAAGGTGACTTCGGCAGTTTAAAAAAAATAGAGGAATTTTGAGTATCAAGGTTTCCTTTTATAAAGGATGATTAAACCTAATTCTCTGTATTTTACAGCTTATCAGTAGTTTCATATAAATTATCTAACTGGGAGAAAACGACATTTCAGAAGTTATTTTTTGCGGTGTTCTGCATTTTGATGTGTATCTCAATATAGAAAGTGCAAACACTTAGCTACNTGACCAGTGTTTGTACTTCTCCCTGCCCGTGTTCCCCATTAACCCCTCGTGGAGGTGCTGGGTGGGTCTCTCAGGTGCTGTAACAGGAGATGCTTTTGTGGTTTGCAGGTTTGTTTAATGCTTTTGATGAAAACCGAGACAATCACATAGATTTTAAAGAAATTTCCTGTGGGCTCTCAGCATGTTGCAGGGGACCCTTGGCAGAGAGACAGAAGTGTAAGTATGCAAAATTTAACTGTTAATTTGGGAGGAGTTTTTCAGTTTGAACAATGAGGTTTAGTTGTTTTCACCTTTTGAGATTCTTTTCCCACTGAACAAGTGTGTGTCTGTGAAAGGTGACTTCGGCAGTTTAAAAAAAATAGAGGAATTTTGAGTATCAAGGTTTCCTTTTATAAAGGATGATTAAACCTAATTCTCTGTATTTTACAGCTTATCAGTAGTTTCATATAAATTATCTAACTGGGAGAAAACGACATTTCAGAAGTTATTTTTGCGGTGTTCTGCATTTTGATGCGTATCTCAATATAGAAAGTGCAAACACTTAGCTACTCATTATCTATAATAGAAAACAAATGTCCTATTTGATTGTCTTGTGGTAAATAGCATGTTGTGGCTTTTCACTGCCCAGTTCCCAGCTGGCTCCCTGCAAGGTTCCTGTGTTTTGAAACACTTCTTGTTCCCTACTTCTCCAAAGCCGGATTGTTGCAACTTCCCAGCTGTAATTCCCTGGAAATTTCGGGGTGTACATATGTTCCCTGCTACGTCCCATCAGCAAACACAGCAGAGGACTGCAGGAATCTGAGTTTATTAAACACAGCTGCTCCATTTCCTCACCTCCTCACGTGCATCCTCCCCGTCAGAACTGTCAGCACTGAATCAGCTGCTCGGGCCTCTGCAGGCTTAGGGGCTGCAAGGAATAAAGGAAATCCTTGTGCAGTGGTTCTAACAGCAAAGTCATTCCCTTTTCCCTCAGTTTGCTTCAAGGTGTTTGACGTGGACCGGGATGGGGTCTTGTCTCGCACCGAGCTCAAGGACATGGTGGTGGCACTCTTAGAGGTGTGGAAAGACAACAGGACGGACAAAATACCTGTGAGTGGTGTCTGGGGGTTGATATCCCTCTGTTTCCTGAGCCCTCCTTCCAGAGGAGGAATGTGCCTGACGTTTGGGTGGGGGTCAGTGAGGTACGGGCTTCCCTGAGCCCCTCAGCTGGGGATGGTGACAAGTGGCTGCTGTCCCCTGCCTTGCAGAGCTGGGAGCTGCCCCAAGCACAAGGTTTGATGATAATGCGTGTTCCTGACCTGCCCAAAGCTCCAGGGTTAGTCTATAATGTGTGTTTTTTCATCTAAAGGTACTAAAGCACAGCTTTTTTTGTCTGGCAGCCCTTGGTTTGAATCACTGAGAGTTTCCAGCCTCTCTTACGGTTTTATTTTTATTCTGAGCACATTCTGCTGAGAGACTTTTAACTCTGTTTTCTAATCCTTTTGTTGAAGGAGTTGGACATGGGTTTGTCTGAAATCGTAGAAGATATTTTGCATACGCACGATAACACAAAGGTAGGAATTTGCTATTCTTTCCTTGTCGTTTTTATACCCAGTATCTTCAGGTTATTTATGAGGAAGTAAAGCCTTGTGCTTCTTCAGAGCAGAGATGTGTCAATAAAAGGATCTTTTTCAAGAAATGTCAGTTTTCCATTAAAATTTACCACGTTGTTCTGTGAAAGAAAGAACATGTTTGAATTTTATAAGCCTTTTTAATACATGAAGCTAAACCCAAAATGCATAACCAGATGAAATTACTTGGAAGCCTACACTGTTTGCAAGGCTCTGCTCTGCATAACTAACACCAGTTTTAAATCTGATGCTTGACTTCTGTTCTAGAGGAACTGATCTTTGTTTCCTGTTAAAATTGATCTTAAGAGATAGTGCATAAGTTTATCTTGTATTTTATGCTGTCTCAAGACATTTCCTCTTCATGGAGGCATCTGTCATGACACAACAAAAAGTCTTGGTGGTTTATACTGTGCTTTAAATTTAGCCGGGTGTAAATCTGTAATTATCTGTAATTCTCCTCCTTGCTCTTTGGAGGTGGGAAATTTGGAGATATCCACAAACAGTATTGTGGAAGTTGCTTCCATTATTTCATCCTTTGCTTCACTAATTGGGAAGAGTGTCTGGGAATGATAAATAATTTATGAAAAACTATAAAGAATGTCTAGAAATGCTTAATTACTTGTTTGAATAGTTGTCTTGCCTGCTTGTACTCCAACAAATTGGTGGGCAAATACTTTATTGTAATTCTTTAATTGCCAAAGCAGTGGAGATTGTGGCTTCTCTCTGTTTCATCCTTTTTGTTTGGTTTTTTAGAAAAAGGGCAGTTCATAAACAAGTGTACAGCAGTCCTGATTCCACAAAGAGTTAAAAAAGATGACTTCAGTCTTCAGAATGTTTTTGTAGTTGTATCATCAGTGTAGTGCTGGAAAGAGCTGATGGTGCAGTAATTACATAAATTATTTAACCTCTTTTTGTGTGTTAGCTTTGACCTGGGTGAACTCTGGGGAAAATGGTCTGTAAGGAGAGGCAGAGTAACTGCCAGCGCTGTAAAATTGGCTCTGAGTTATATTGCCAGATTAAAAAATCAGATTGATCTCTTCACTGAATCGAAGATCCCTCTGACATGCTCAGTGTCACACTGCTGTGACCTGGCAGGTGATTAAGAATTAATGGGATTTGTGTTGTTGGGTGAGATCACAAGGGCTTGGTGATCCAAACTGGCTTTTCTCACCCCTCAGAGGAGGCTGGTGGCTGTGGGTGGATGCAGGTGATGGACACTGGCTGTGAGTGAGGGGGAGCAGGAGCAGAGGTTCCACACCGAGCACAGTTCACCCTCTGCACTCTCAGAGCTCTTTAATTCTCTGGGTTGCCTGTGTTATGCTAAAACTGAAATTTTTTTTCTTTCGTTGGATCAAATTTTATTTAAAAAGTGGTAGATGCCAATTTTTATCAAATCCCTGGTTTTTTCATGCCTTGTATGAGACATGTAACGAGCATTTTACCAGAACCAGGTTCATGTTTTGATGATTTTCCCTTTCCTTCTCCTCCCTTCCAGCTCGGACACCTCACTCTGGAGGACTACCAGATATGGAGTGTGAAGAGTGCTCTCGCCAATGAATTTTTAAATCTGCTTTTTCAGGTATGTTTAGGGGAAACCTAAGGTTGTAATTTACAGTAATTAACTGCTGAGCTTTCTGCGTGGCCACGAAGTGCAGCATCAGCATCTGCGTGCACAGGCTCGGGCCGTGCAGGAGGGGATGTGGGTTTGCAGCTCGGGGCTGCCTCGGCAGAGCAATTCTCTCTTTGATTATTGTTCCTTGCAGTGCATGGAGACGCCTGAAGCCTCATTTTGCTCCAGAGAACCTGGTGCACTGCTCAGAAAATGAGCAGAAATGTGGAGTGTATGGGCAGTTATATTTTCTGGTAGACAAAGGCTGGGTTTTAAATGGGTTTGGTGGCAGATCTTTGCCAAGAAAGTAACCCAGGGAATGAGAAAAATCTCTTCGTTCTTTAATTTAACGTTTTACAACCAGTTTCCCTTTACGTTTTCTGTTAAGGCCCTCGAAGGTACCTCTCATTGCTTCCTTAATGAAGCAGTCCTTGAAAGCTGGGATATCCTATCACTGTTCACTTGCAGAAGCTGAGGATTAAGTATGTGCTGAATTGGGTTTTAATTGAGCTTGAATTGGATTTTTCTAAATCCTTGAAAGCCATATTTTAGCTCTGGCTCACTTTGTGCAGAAAATAACCCTCAAAGAGTATTTCCATCCACTGCAGTTTGTTCCTTACCTTTTTTCCATGGAGGTTGATACTTGGAGTTTAAATTGTAATAATAATAATCCTAATTGGCCTGTGACTCCTTTAAAAATTGCATTTTGAATGATACTTTCCCAAGAGCTTCAGGGTGACTGAGTGAGAGTATCCTGAGGCCACCAGCTACACCACAGCTGGGAAGAATAACACCAGAAAGTTCTTCAAATTCATTTTATCTCTAATTACATCAGGTTTGCTGAAGTGGCAACCTCTCAAGAAGGGCTGTCTTCATTTTTGACCTGTCTAGTATCAAATATCCCCTCATAACTAAATATTGATGAACTAACAAATATCTCTGCAATCTTGACAAAGAATGAATGAAGATGTAATAAATCTGTCTTAATGCTGATTACACATCACATTGCTCATTGCAAGTCTCATTTACAATATTTTGTTCCTCTTGGCATAGCTGCTGTATTTTCATTTTAGATTTTAATTTTTTTTTTTAATTTATTTGATAACTTTATCCCGTAAAGTACAGGGCAGAGCCTGCCGTTGATTTATCTGGGCATTTATTTGAGGTGTCATGTGCCTCAGCTGCAGACAGAAAAGCCAAATATTCTGAGTGGAAAGCTTGTCAACAAATGGGTTTGTTTGCAGAGGGGTTAGTTTATCTGAAGAATCTCATTTTAGCTCAGTGCTACCCAAATTTAAAAAGAAACACCAGACCCAGCTGTGTTGTGTGTGCTGGCAAATCTGTTGCTTCCCCCTGGCTAATGGCCTTTGTTTCATTCAGAATGTGAAATGATCTCTCTCACTGTAATATAAATTTAAATAAGACGTCTTAGCAGTGATTAGAAATCTCCAGCTGAGATACAAATTGATGGCCTCAAAAGAGACATAAGGAGAAGACTGTAAATCATGGTGTGAGCAGCAAAACCATCTGGGGGAGTCGAGAGCTGCCCCTGCTCCCTGGGAGGTTCCTGTGGAGCTCTTCCCTCCTCTCCTCACTCCCTGCCCAGCTTTACTGGGACAGGAGGAAAAGAGGAGCCATCGGACACTGGCTTGTACTGGGAGTAAAACCCCCCCAGGCCAGGCAGCTGTCCAGGAGATGGGGCCTTTTCCTTCTGGGTTCGGCTCAAAACTGAATAAAAAGAGAAAGAAAAATAACACCAGGCATGCAGAGAGTGCTCTGCTCTTTGCAGAGTGGTTTTGGCCGTGGTCTGCGTTGGTCGCTCTGCTTTGAACTTTTCCCTCAGCCTCTCCAGGCCTTGTTTCCCTTTCAGTCCCATCTAGAACCACTCATTCCCAGTTCTTTCCCCTTTCCATTCTTTGTAATTTTTAGTTCATCCTCTTCCAAGCACTTGCACTCTCCCAGTTCCTCCTTCCCTCTCTCCAGCACACCCAGACATCCTGACTTGGGGGTCTGATCCATGGTCAGTCCTGTCCCAGCCTGAAAATAATGAAAACTGCTTTTCTCTTCACCTTAATATTTGTCTTGGGGCATTTCAGATTCTTGGTGCTTTTATCTTAACAGTGGGAGCAGGTTGTGAGTCTCGTAGCTTAAAGTACTTTTTGTTAGTGATTTATTCACATTTAAGTCATCTTGCTCCATTATTAAATGATAAAAAGTCTCATTTGAGTTGGTTTTTGCTTTTATTTGCTGGTTGATAAGAATTATTTTCTTTTTCCAGGTGTGTCACATAGTTTTGGGACTGCGACCTGCCACCCCAGAGGAGGAAGGACAGATTATTAGGTGTGTGCTTTGCTCAGAAGCTTAAAAGGCTTTCAGATCCACCTTTGAGTCTTTTCACAAGGGCTGGAAATTCCCTGTTTCAGCTAAAAACTCATATTCTCTCTGTGCAGAGGCTGGTTGGAAAGAGAGAGCAGGTATGGCCTCCAGCCAGGGCACAACTGGTTTCTCATTGCTATGCCCTGGTGGCACCAGTGGAAAGAATATGTCAAATATGTAAGTAGAATAATAATAATTATTATAATAATAATCTATTCTGAATAAGTGATGTGTTGTATTTCTGGATGTGTTGATGGAAGAAGAGTGTGGAGGAAATGACTGCTGAACCAATAATGCTCAGAATTGAGCAGCTCCTGTCTCTTGGTGGAAAATAATTGTTCTGCTGAATCACTGTTGTGTGGGGAGCTTTTCAGTGTAATTTCATTAAACTCTCATCTCTTTCATCATTCCTGCAGCTCAAAATATTTTTTGAATAAAAACATGCTCACAGGAGCATTTCTTTCAGGTCTTCTGATCCATTTGATAATAAAGCTGCCCCCTTTGGGTTTGACTTGGCTCAGGCCTCAAATACACTCTGAATTTTCTGGAGAAAGGAGGAAATTGGTGTAATTTACTTTGGAGGCAATGACCAAAAGTCGTCTGATACCCGATCAAAGGAGTCCTGCTAAAACCTTTACAGATACTGGGTGCTCTTTAATACCCTTTAACTAAAATATTTAAGCTAAAGCACTACTATGACTTTTACGAAATACAGAATGCTTAATAAATTTAATAAAATTCAATTGGAAATAAATATTAGTTGCAGGCTAAACAAGTGAAATTAACCTCTCAGAAGAATTTTTACATCATCATAAGTAATCATATAAGTATTTGATTTGTTTTATAAAAGCAAAGAGGTGAAAGTACTCAGAAAATTGCAGTGTGTGCATTAACCAACCATGTAATGACTGTTGTTCTTTGTGCACAAGGAATTGGACAAACGAGGGTTGAAATGCCAGAAATGCCAGGTAATTTGATCCTCACCCTGGTGGAAGTGCTCAGATGTGCACAGGATTTCATCCCTAATCCCTTTGCATTATGGCACGAGGCCATTACTCACTGCACCTCTCAAGCAAAGAAAAAAACCCCCGGAATTTCTGTGAAAATGCTGCAGGTTTGAGGAAGAAATGTGGGTTTTGTTGTTGTGCTTGCTGTTCTCAGTTAACCATATGAACTTCAAATCTTCAGATATTTATAGTCTGTAATTATAGCTATTTTAAAACCAGGTGTATTTTTATGTGTCTGGGTAGGGCAAAGAATGATGGACTTTGGATCCTGTGCAGGATGGTTTATTTGATTGTTTTAAAAATTTGGGGTGTTTATTTCTGCTGCTTTTTCACTGGCACATGTAGAAAGTATTTTTTCTTCAGCAAAGCTCATGATGTGCCAAAGTGGTCACAGAATGGAATTTTTGGTGGCTGGTTTGACATGTCTTTGATCTTGGATCATAATTAACTTTCTCATTTATTACCCACCCTAGGATGCAAACCCTGTTGTGATAGAGCCTTCATCTGTCTTGAGTGGAGGTAAGAATTCCCTCGTAGCTGCTGCAGCCAATGCCCCAGAACAGGGAGAAGACAAAATGGGAGGTCTTAATGACTTCAGTGCACCAGAAGAAAAGTTTTCAGATAATATTTCCACTGCCTCAGAAGCCTCAGAGTCCACCAGCAGCAGTAAGCATCTTATTTCCTTGGAGGTTTAATGTAGAACAGCTTTTGGGAAAAGTGCACACTGCATGGACCCCTCCAGCCAGGCAGATAACTCAGTTTGGTTTGCAGGATTTTTAGGATTGCCAGGATTTTTTTAGGATTTTTTTAGTGTGTGGTGGCTAAACACAAAGTCTTGTTTAACAGCAGTTCATGTGTTGTGCTGGGATTAGTTTCCAGAATTATTTTCAAGGTTTTTTTTGTCCTATCATTTATTTTCTGAGTGGATTTTCCCCCCCCTACTTTCACATCAAGTTGTTTTAAGCTCATATCTGGTTGATCCTATACTCTGCCATGCAATAAAAGAGGGAAGAAACAGCAAAAAAAGCGAGGAAAAGCAGAGTTGTAGTTTTACAGGGCATGTGATTGAAATTTGAATGAGTTTGTGCAGATCCTAAGAGTCTTGGTGAAAGAAGAGATTTTAGCCCTGATTTTCAGTGAGTTCTTGTGAGAATTGGAGATTTTTTTCTTGTAAATTACTGTGATTTTTGGGGGGTATAGGGGTTGGGGGAAACAAAGGACAGAAGGAGAGACAAGTTTTTGCGTAAAGGTTCTTTGTTTTTATTTTAATTAAAATTTCCATTTAGTTCTGCATGACCAAAGCAGCTTCTGTGAGAACAAAATACATTTCAAGGAAAAATAAAAGAAGGCATTATTGGATGTATCTTCACGAGTTTGATATTCAAACATCCAGACAACCACTAAACGCTCACCACATTTGCTCATGCAAAGCTGGGTGGGCTGTTTCAGAGCTGTGTTTGTGTAACCATGATATAAAATACAGAAAATATAATATAAAGTCAGAAATCCCTTTCTAAGAGAGAATACATTTGTCCCTGTCGTTGGAAGAGTTGCATGCTTCACCTCAGGGTGAAGGACAGCAAACTTAAACCATCTTTTTTAAAACCAGGATGCAAGAGTGTAACTCACTCCTTTCAGCTTTATGGGATGGGGAACTGAATTCTTTCTGTTTTTTTCTCTTGCTTTGTGCTCAGATACTCTGTACCCTGGCACCCCGGGCTCTGAGGTGTGCTTTGCAAGGCAGCACAACACTTCAGACAATAACAACCAGTGTTTCCTTGGATCCAGTGGGAATGCTCTGCTGCAGCTGAATCCCCAGAAGCCAGGAGCTATTGATAACCAGCCCCTGGTCACACAGGAGCCAGTGAAGGTAAAGGCACCCAAGGCATGGCAATAGAGGAAAAGGATATTTTAGCTCTCTTTTGTCACAGCTTTTTTATGGTGGTTTTTTCAGCTTCATTCTGAATTAACACTGCTCTGTCACACAGCAAAATTTAGGTTTCTTACTCTTATTTTAAGAGAGAAAAATTGTGTTCTGCTTCTAAGGCTGCTCTTGTGTTGTGTGAGAAAAGAAACGTTCAAAATGTTCTTACACAAACTTTACCAATGGGCAAGGTGTTTATGAAAGGACAGCTTGCAGCATTAAATGTAAAGCACTTTAATAATCAAACACTTCAGTGTTTCCATCTAAATATGAATTTACTGCTGTTGTATAACAATACAGGAGAACAAACCTGACAGTTTTTGCAGTATGAACGCAAGTAAAACATGGAACCCAGACCAGCAGCATCAATACTGAGCAGAGATGGGATTTTCTATCCAAACTTGTTGGAGTAGGTGGCACAAGAGCAAAACGCATGAATTTTATACTGCACAAGCTTTTAGAGAAATAGTAAATAATGAGACTTGAACGTTAATTACTCTTAACTACCATCTCTCAGTGTGAAAAGCAGCTGCTAATTGTTACTTAGAAGTCTTTTAATAATTAAAGAGCGTTCTGTGTTCGTGAACTGCAATCATTGTGGCTGTGTACGAATTTTTCCACTTGAGATGTGACAAAACTCCCTTTTTTTATTTTTAAAGGCTGCATCATTAACAATGGAGGGTGGAAGGTTAAAGAGATCTCCACAGCTGGTGGAAGGAAAGGACTATGTCATGGTGCCAGAACCAGTTTGGAGAGCACTTTACCACTGGTATGGAGCAAACCTGTCCTTGCCCAGGCCGGTAAGTTGGGATTTCAGACCCTTTTTAACACCCAAATTTGTCCAGTGGCACAAGGTAACATCTCCCAGTCATCTCCCACTTCATCCCAGGTCTTGAAGAGCAAACTGGGGAAAAGCAGCCTCCAGACTGGCCCTGGGTGGAAAGTTGTGGCTGTTTAGCAGGGGGTTTGCAGCAAATTCCCAGGGGATCTTGCAGCAGGGCAGAAGTGCTGCTCAAGCTGCTGGTGTTTGCTAAAGCACACCAAAGTAAACCTGAGGTCAGTTTAAAAGGCCTGGCATCAAAACAACACTCATCTTTAACAGCTGAGAGAAAGTTAAAAGCCTATAAAATGAGAAGTGGGACACCTGCAGCTCTGAAAAGCTGGTCCCTCTCTGTGACAGTTCCCCAAAGTGGGGGGAAGGCGACAATCGCCACTCCACGTTCAGCATCACAAACACGATGTGCAAAAGTGGGGGAAGAGCTCAATAAAAAGCAGATGACAATAGGGGAGTCCAGGGAAGAGAACAGGCCCAGACTGCTCTCTGTCAGAGTGGCTGCACAGGAGCTCTTGGGAGATGCAGCTGCAGGAATTTGGTCCCTTGGAAACATCGGCAACTTTTTCTTCAGTTTCTCTTGAGCGTGTTTATTCCACAGAGCGGTCGGTTTGTTCTCTGTCAGGCAGTCTCTTGTAGGAGATGCACTTAAAAAGAAGGACACGAGGGGATTTTTGGGATGGTAGCAGTAGGTATTTGGTGGTTGGTGTCACAAACATTCGTGTCACAGATGGGAGAGGATCATCTCTGAGATTTTTGTCAGTTTGGTCTGTTGGCTCTAGCGCAGACAATTATTTTACAGGGAAAAATCACTGGCTCCTTACCTCCTCCCACACATTCTCCATGGAAACAAACACCTTTCATGATCCAGAAAAGGCCACATCACTTTATACACAAAGTAATGTGCTTTTTTTTCTCGGAAAATGTCATCACCGTTGTTTTTGTTGTAGCTGCAGTTTAATACTGTGGCACTTCAGTGTGGTACGTTCCTTCCCACAGCTTGAGCTGTTTTCTTCTGCTTCACATGGTCACAAAAAGAGTGAACGTTCCTTCCATTTCTGTTTGCATATTTGGGCAGATCTAGGTGGCAAAATCTTTGTAGAAATGGTGGCTGAGAAGCCGCAAAAGATGTTTTGGGGTAATTTCAGCTTTTTCTGTCAACGCAGCAAAATGCAACAGAAGTAGGTTGCAGCCTGTTTGTACAGTATGAAGGTTTTAAGTCAATCCTGTGGTTCACAAAGTTCAAACCAAATGTCTTATCCTGCATTTGTCAGTTTTTTCAACAGCTGTGAAACTTTTATGGGGAAGTATACACTGAGTGGAATTAATGAGGTTCATTGTGGATTCACGTATATTCCAGGAATTATAAAAATGTTCTTTCTGTGGTGTGGTGCAGAGGGTGATGCTGCATTAAATAAGGTGTTTGCTTTTTGACAACCTGCAGCTAATAAGCTTCGAAAAGTGCTTAGGAATCAGGAAATTGTCATTCCTGGGGATATTTGCCTAAAACCCCACGAGAAGTTCAGATTTTTTGTCTCCTCGTAAAAGACTTCGCTTTTTAAATAATTTAATCATTTTTAAATGACTGAATCACTCCTATTCCTACTGGCATCCCCTCCACACTTGCAAGGTGAGTCTCTAGGATGCTCCAAACGTGTTTTGCAGGTGATCAAGAACAGCAAGACCAACGTGCCCGAGCTGGAGCTGTTCCCTCGGTACCTGCTGTTCCTGCGGCAGCAGCCGGCCACGCGCACCCAGCAGTCCAACGTCTGGGTCAATATGGGTATGATGAGCCTCAGAATGTTCCCTCAGCATTTGCCCAGAGGTAACTTAAGAATGCAGCAAGAACCACCACTCCCGTGCAGTTTCTAGGCCAGCCCAGGCTGGGGGAGCTCCCTGCCCTGCGCTTGTGCTCCGGCTCCGTCGGCGCTGGGGAGCAGCCAGGGGCTTTCCCTGCCCTCTCCTTGAGGGAAGAGGCAGCAGGGAGCATTTGTAGGGAAATTAATTGATTCCCATGGTTATGGGTGAGTTGGGAGTGAGAAGTGAGCACTGCAGAAGCTGAACTGATCAGAAGAGCCAGAGCCGGGCGTTCCTGTCGGGAGTGATTCCCGAACCCCTGGAATCGGTGCCCCTGTGCCTCTCCGATAGTGCAGTGGCACAATAAATTCAATTAATGCTCAGCCAACTGCTTCAGAGTTACTTGGGCAGCTGGGCTTTGATGCCCAAAATTATTTAATGCTCTTTAGAGAGAGATTAAATGAATGGAATATGAAGACTATTGTTTGATGTAGTTCAAAAAGACAATTAAATACAAAGCGTAAAGACCCAGCTAAAATCTCTTTGTCATAACTGTGGTGGTAATGCTCACCTAAAGATTGTACAAGAGTAATCTTTAGGTTGTGGCTTCACATTTCAGCTGGGAAGTGTGGCAGGATTTGTCTCCAGTTCCCAGTTTGCCTTGCACAAGGGGCTGGAAGGAATCCCTGCTGATCACATTTGGACACCTACAGAAACACGTTTGCATCCACAGTAACGTGTCCGAAAATGGGCTCACCTGACTGCTGAAAATTCAATCCTTCAGCCTTGCTAGTGTCAGAATGTGGTTAAAACCCTCATGCAGATGCTCCATTTTTCACTGCTTTGGTAGGATCTAAACCCTCTGTGTAGTCAGCAGCTGCCTGTGCCATCGAGTTGTGCTGCACAAACTGCCTCTGCCCAAATTCAGCTTTCCTGCCTGACCTAATCGAATGGAAACTGCTTTGTTTGGACATCCGAAACTGCCCAAATTCCAGTGAATCTTCTCACGTGCCAAATTTGATCGTGATTTGGAATGACTTTGCACTGCACTAATTTGAGTGTCCAATCAGTTATTAATCTTGTGGAGTTCTCAGATGTGCTTTCTTGCTGTAATCTTACAACTAATCCTCTGATCCCTAATCACACAAAATGTTGGTTTGTTTTCTTTTAAAAAAAAACCTGAGTACTTTGCTTGGTACACTGAAGCCAGACTGATGCTTTGCTGATTTATAAGGTATCATTTACTCTCTTGTCAAATTGCATGTGAGAATATAATACTGCACCTTTTCATGTTGTACTGTTTATTTTCCTGTAATCTTTTAACAGTGAAAATAGAATTGTGTCACTTCTCAAGCTGCTTAAGTTCTGCAGTTGCCCAGTTTGGGTTTGGCTGGATAAGAAAAGCTTTTCATGTCTCTGTAAGGAGTGGGGAACTTCTGAAGTTTAAACGAAAAAAGCTCAAGAAACCCCCCCTCTTTTAAGTTGGTCTCATCTCTAGAGCAAATGTTTTATTTAAAGATGAGCTTGCATTATAAAGAGCAACAATCTTGACCAGTTAATTAATTTGTGTGGCAAATGTGGGGTTGTTGAGAAAGTTTGGTGGAAACCCCAGGTGTCTTCACAGTGTTTCGAGGAATTTAGTTACTAAGAAATTTAGTTACTAAGAGTACTTTTATTGTGAGCTGCCAGGCTGATTTCATGTTCACAGATCAGCATTCATCCTCACAGAAGAGCTGAAGCAAAGTCATGCTACTTCCAAAAATAGTCAAACTGATTTTTTTTACCATATTTTTTACTTCAAATGTTCTCGCGAAAAGGAAATCTCTATGAAATTTTAAAGTCCTTTATTTTGAAAATTCCCTTTGCCTCTCACACTTTTTGTCTCTTTAAGAGACAAAAAGACTTGTAAAAACTTCTAAAACTTCATTGCATTTTAAAAATTTTTTTTTAATTTTTTTTGTTTTTTAAAACTTCATTATTTTTTTTATTTCCTGTGAGACTCTCAGAGGAACAATTTTCTAATAGGTTTTGCTAAGAAGGGAGGTATTTTATCAGCTTTGTGATAGCAAATCCGTTGTCCCAAAGGGTCAGTAACAACTGGATTTCCACCTAACCCATAAACACGAGCATTACGAGTGTCTATTTTTGCAGAGAGCATATTCAGTGTACAAATGACTGATCCCTGGGTAAATCCATTCTCTTCTCCCCTTCTCTCACGGCGAATCCAGGGAATGTCCCTTCCCCAAATGCCCCTTTAAAAAGGGTGTTGGCTTACACTGGCTGCTTCAGTCGGATGCAAACCATCAAAGAGATCCACGAGTATCTGTCCCAGAGGTTACGGATAAAGGAGGAGGACATGCGCCTCTGGCTCTACAACAGCGAGGTAATCTTGCTCCTTTGCCTTCCTTTTTTTATTGCATATTCGGAGTTCTGTTCCTTTCTAGAAACTGTTTAATACGCCTGCACAGAAAAATCAGAGTGGCCATAAATATCCTGTAATTTAAAGACTCTTGTTATTTATTTGTCCGAGGTTTTTGTGCTTTGACTTCCTCGCTTTGAGGTGAAAGGCTCCTCAGTGTTGTACGTGCAGAACTCTTAATTCTGTGAGGTATTTTTGTCTCCTGCAGAACTATCTCACTTTGCTGGATGATGAAGATCACAGGCTGGAATATCTTAAAATCCAAGATGAGCAGCATTTAGTAATAGAAGGTATAAAAAGGGGCTGTAATTGGTTTATGCATTAAAAATAGAGGCTCACAAAGGGAACCTACGGGGAGGTGGTGGCAAAACTAATTTAGGGAAGTTTGCATCTATTTTGTCCCTATTTTGAAGTAGTTTTGGATCTTTTGTTGGTTTGCAACAACAAAAAATATTAGTGGTGGCTCATGAGCTGATTTGTTCAGACCTGGTGGATCTTTGTTGAGAATTAGAATAAGCACTGAAAAAATTGTTATTCAACAGCAAAAGCAATCCCAAGGCTGCTTTCTAAAGATGTTACTGGTGTGCTTGGAGGGATGCCAGTGTTAGAATGAGTTCCAGTAATGATTAGAAACATTGAAATGAAAACTAGCAAAAATAATAGCTAAAAGTAAGCAAATTTCTAATCCCAAATATTAGAAAATTTTAATTAAACCTCTTCAGCTGTGTAAGGTCTCTGGAGTAAGCAACAATTTTTAAAAACCCCTTTTCATGTCCCTTTCTAGTTCGAAACAAAGACATGAGCTGGCCAGAAGAGATGTCTTTTATAGCAAACAGCAGTAAAATAGACAGACACAAAGGTGAGTCTCTCACAGAGTCACTGGGTTATGATGAGAAGAAAAGTCCAAGAAAACAATTGAAATGTTGAAACGATTCTTTTTAACACAAGTCCTTTTAACACTGGGTGAGGTCTTCTATGCTGCTTTGCTTGGCCTGTATATTAACTTAAATGCTGGAAGTGTGGGAATGTGGGATGTAAAGATAAATCTGTGGATGTTCAGACACAGCTTTAGTAAGTGGTACACAGCAGACTTTGGGGTTTGTGTTTATTACCGCGGGTTTTGTTAAGGCAAGGAACAATTAAGATTTCAACATACGAATCCAGAGTTTTCAGTACCATAATGACCTGAAAATATTCTGTACGGATTGTACTGCTGTCTGTGGTGGATCAGATCAACAAAATGCCTCCATTTCTGTGAAGCAGAGTTGGAGAGCAGATATTTTAAAGAGCTGCTGCATCTGCGTAGTGTCATAACTGGGAGCAGGTTAAATTAAATTGTTTCCTGTGAGAAGACGCTGCTACAACATTCTGAATTTTCTCATCTGCACAACTGCTCTCATGATTTTTTTTTTTTTTTTTTTTTTCTGCTCAGTTCCCACCGAGAAGGGTGCTACGGGCCTGAGCAATCTGGGGAACACGTGCTTCATGAACTCCAGCATCCAGTGTGTCAGCAACACCCAGCCCCTGACGCGCTACTTCATCTCAGGAAGGCATCTCTATGAGCTGAACAGGTAATTCCTGGCTGAGAACAGTGGCATTTTGGGTGCTGGAACATTTATTCAGGCTGGCTGCTTCTGAAAGCTGAAATTCAGTGTAAAGGAGTAATTTAAATGCAGCGTTGCCAGCTCTGCAGCAGATACTACGTTAGAGGCATGGAAATACAACCTCTTGTTTCTGGGAGCAGGAAGCCTTTCTTGCTTCCTTGTTCATCTCCAGGCTTGAGCTGTGTTTAAAATTTTAATGTGGTATTAATTCCTTTGGAATTTCTAGGACAAATCCCATAGGAATGAAAGGACACATGGCCAAGTGCTATGGGGATTTGGTTCAGGAGCTGTGGAGTGGCACCCAGAAGAACATAGCCCCCTTAAAGCTGCGGGTGAGTTATTCCCAGGTGGAAAACAAGGATTTCTTGGAAAAGCAGAAATTCAGAGCTCTTTTTCCTGACGTTACCTGTATTGTAGCAGTCTGGAGACTCTGAGTCTTCCCTAGAAGGGAGGCCAGTGTTCATCAGTCCTGGTGCAATTAGTGGTTGTAAGGCCCAAGGAGTTACCTGGTGTGACTCAGGCTGTGCTAAGATGTGGCTTTTACAGCCCTTTTTAGGCACAAAAGGTGATGCCTTTACCTGTAAATGAGCTTTGGTTCCGAAAGCAAAGGGGTTCCCTTCAGCTCTTGGCAATTGAATTTGTGTTCATTGACAGCACACGTCTCACCTGCCATATTCTGATTTATTTTTACATTTGTTACGTGATATTAAAGAGCTTTCTGGTGTTTTTTTTTATAGTGGACAATAGCAAAATACGCTCCAAGATTTAACGGCTTTCAACAGCAAGACTCACAGGAGCTTCTGGCTTTTCTTCTGGATGGGCTTCACGAGGATTTGAACAGAGTTCATGACAAGCCATATGTTGAACTGAAGGACAGTGATGGTCGGCCAGACTGGGAAGTAGCAGCAGAGGTAGGGCTTCAAATCTTTGCCTTTGGGGGTTTTTTGTGTGTTTTTTCTTCTCCTTGCAGTACTAAGCTGTGAAATTGTTGATGAGGCTGCCCGTGGTAACACTTCTGGCACTGTAGCACCTTCTGGATCTTGTCAGAGCTCTGATATGCAGAGGCAATTTCACCTTAGAGCTGAAAATCATTTTTAACTGTTGTAATAAAATTATAAAGATGATACTTCGCAACTATTTTGAAGAACTCCTCAAAATTAGGGAGTCTCAAAGTATTTCAAGATGCCTGATGATCCCCTCAGAAATATTTTAAATGGTGTCATACCTTGATTGTTGTGTTAATTGTGAACTTGACTTGTGCTGTAACTAAATACTTCCTATTTCTTAGAAATTAGTAAATAACCTTTGTGGAAATAATTTGACTCCCATAGGCCAATGAAACTTTGGAGACCAATGAAGTAGATTTCAGTTTTTAACTTTGTATTATATTTTTTGTGCTTCATTTCAGGCCTGGGAAAACCACCTGAGAAGAAACAGATCCATTGTCGTAGATTTATTTCATGGGCAGCTGAAGTCACAAGTGAAATGTAAAACTTGTGGGCACATAAGTGTTAGGTTTGACCCTTTTAATTTTTTATCCTTGCCTTTGCCAATGGACAGCTACATGCACCTAGAAATTACAGGTGAGTGGTGTAAACTTGTCATTCCTAAAACAAAATCTCTAGAAGTGGAAAAGCTGTAAAACATCAACTTTTGTTTGTGTTACTACTTGCTAAGAATAATACAGTCATTTTAATATAATAGAGTGCAAGAATTTTGATTGGAACACAATTAAACTAAGGTAAAACCTTTACAAACAGAACATGGATGGCCCATTTTCAGTCTTGATTGAAGGATTTAATACAGAAACATGTAAAATGGGGATTTTGAGAACTTTCCTTCTGTTCCCTCTCTTGTGGAGGTTGTCCTAAATCTGCCCTGTGGAAAAGCCAGGGCTGGGGGAAAAATACAATATGGGTCATGAACTGTGCTCTGAAGGACCTGTGGATTTCTGGAAAAGAGGCTAAAGAAAAGATAGTAAAAAAGTGAAACAAATTTTGAAACTGTTTTCTACTGCCTGTGCAGCAAGAGATTTTCTGACATTGTGACATTGCCTGCAGACCTTGAAAATCGACTGGGAAAATAAAATAAATCATCCATTCAAAATATGCTCCAGTAAGTGGGGAGCTGTAATGTATTGTCATTAAGACTTGCCTGGGTTGCTGACCAGCGTGTTCCTTTTCCCCTCTAAAGTAATTAAATTAGATGGTACCACTCCTGTTCGATACGGGCTGAGGTTGAACATGGATGAGAAGTACACAGGCTTGAAAAAACAGCTGAGTGAACTCTGTGGCCTCAAACCAGAGCAGATTCTGCTTGCAGAGGTGCACAGCTCCAATATAAAGGTAAAAAGAAACAAAAAAAAAAGATTAATCATTGCTGCAACATGCTTTGGGGATTTTTGTTACTTCTTTGTTATTTTTAACATTTAATCTTTGCTTACAAGAGCTGTGAAATAATTTAGCTAAAAATATGATAAAAAATCAGCTTAGTTATCTCTCTATAGGAACCTTTCTTTAATTCTTAAACAGTAATTTGGCTTGCTGTAAATAGATTAAAATTGATTGCTAATGGTATTTTTAGGAAAAAAAAACACCTCGAGGTAATAAATCTCAAGTTAAGGTGCAGTGATGAGTTTAAACACTGCCAAGACAACAGGGCCATAAGTAATGACTGGCTTAGTTCTCTACAGCATGTGTGGATACTTCCAGATAGGTTTTGTTGCTGCAGATTAAAAGTGCTTAAACGAGGTGCTCTTGGTGTGTTTAGAGAACCACTGGTAACTCCTGCAGAGGGCTTGGGTTCCTTCCTCTTCTGGAAAGGTGTGAGAAGGCAGATGGGAGGGAGAGAGGCAGAAATGCAGTTTTCTGAAGAACAGGACACGTTTGGAGTGGCAGATAAAGTATGCGAGGGCCTGACCGGCTTTCCTTGTCTCCCAAAGAACTTCCCTCAGGACAACCAGAAGGTCCGGCTGTCGGTCAGCGGCTTCCTGTGCGCGTTCGAGATCCCCATCCCAGGCTCCCCCACGTCAGCATCGAGCCCTGTGCAGACAGGTCAGACAAAACTCAGCCCTTCCTGCTTGGTTAAACTGCTGCCTTCTCCAGCCACCTGGAAACAGAGACCAGACAGGAGTGAGGGAATAAAGGCAGGGATTTATCTGAAAGGCCTTCAAGGTACACCCTGGGGAGCCAGAGGCTGCTTCCATAAAATGGACCCCAAGATGGATGACAGGTCACGAGTTCTTTACACTGTTATAGGTTTGGTCCATTTGCATATCAGCATAAATTCACCAATTAAAACTTGAGCTCTCTTCAATTTCTTCACCTCTCTCCTGGTCCCAGTTTCCACCTTTAGGCCTGGGACAGCCCGAGTGTCCTTGAACAGCTCAGAGAGGCTTTGTTGTGTCCATCTGGCCTGAGAGAGCAGCTCACGAGCTGTAAGAGACTTCAGAGTTACACACTGGGCGATACAGGATTTGAAAAATACAGAAGTTAAAACCTAAGGCATCAAACTGCAGAGTGTTGAGAAAGGACAAAACTCTGTTACAAAGTGAGGATAAAAAAAAGGACAAGTGAGGGCCAAGTGCTCGGTATCCACACGGAATGGAAAGGATAAAAGTCCTGGGATCAGCTGTGGGTGCTGTAGATAATTGACAATTTAATTGTCTGCCTACAGACATCTCAAGCGGGCCATCAGCCAACGGAGCCCCCACCATCCTGATGAACGGGGACGTTGCCAAGCCAAGCCTCATTCCCAACGGGATGCCAAACACGGTGGTGCCATGTGGGACCGAGCGCAGCCCGCCCAGCTGGACCCTCAACGGCCACGTGCCCTCGCTGTGTGACAGCCCCTGCACAGGGTACATCATTGCAGTGCACAGGAAAATGGTCAGTGGGCTTGCACCGTTACCGGCTGTTTGTGCTACACGCTTGGAAAGAAGTGATAAAAAACCCCAGGGTTTTGTGTAATGTCCACGTGATAATCGTACGCGTTTACATTCGACGTGACCTCGCCCTCACATTATAAAATTGAAACATTTTCCACGTTGGTGATCAAAATTTACAGTATTTAATATTGGAATTAGAGCAGTTTTATTATTATTATTATTGCCGAGGCCCGAAATAAGTCACGAGGCCAGCAGTCCAGCTGCTCATTGTACTGCCAGTTCATGCACCCTACATCTGACTCCTCCTTTTGCTTCCCACAGATGAGGACAGAGCTGTATTTTCTCTCATCTCAGAAGAATCGACCCAGTCTCTTTGGAATGCCGTTGATTGTTCCCTGCACGGTTCACACGCGGAAAAGAGACCTCTATGATGCTGTGTGGATCCAGGTTTCCAGGCTGGCCAGCCCCCTCCCTCCTCAGGAAGCCAGTAACCATGCACAAGACTGGTGAGCTGGGCACCTCAGCCTTGGATTTGAATTAGAATATAGTGCCTTAGACTTGCTTGCGAGATTTTAGAATTGTACTACTTTGATTTCTCATAATAATGGCAATAATTAAAATCAAATCCTTTTTAGTACAGATAAATGTAGCTGCACTTAAAGGCTGGCTTCGTTCTTATCCAGCGATCGATGATTATTTATATCTGACTCATTTAAGCCATGGAAAGGCAGCTTTTAATAGTTTATTGTAACCAAAATTATCATTTTGAGGTGTTTTTTTTTTTTTAAGTAATCATAACAAGCCCAGTGAAGGAAGGTAATTGCAGTGAGAGTGCTGCTGTTTGATGCTGTGTTCTCCTCTGTTTCAGTGATGACAGCATGGGGTATCAGTACCCCTTCACCCTCAGGGTAGTTCAGAAGGATGGAAATTCTTGTGCTTGGTGTCCGTGGTACAGGTAAATTGTCCTTTTTTCCCTTTTCAGCAGGGAATCACTCCAGCAGAAAGGTAATTTATGGTAATGGGTCTGTGGTACATTTCAGACTTCAGAGGTAATATCAAACAATAAGAATCTGGAATGTAATTTCACCAGAACTCTCTCCAGGCAGACTTGTACTGCAGCACAGCTTTTATGACTTGCAGAGCTGAAAGTTCTGCTGCCACAGAAACTTTAAATTAGGAGATAGAAATGAGATTATCCAAAACCTGTTAACCCCTTAGAATATTCTGTGTCTGTGTGCAGCCTTCTATGCCCACAGACTTGCATGGTTTGGGGAGGGATTCACACAAACCTAAATTTTTAGATGAAATTCATCGGCCCCTGTGGGTTCCTGTGCCATTTGAAGGGTAAGAACTAAAATGGGCAATAAGAAATCCTGGAAGAATGCTTGGAATTTTCCATAAACAAAGACTGGCTAAGGAAAATTCCAGACCCTTGCTGGAAGGTATTCAAGCCGTAAACTAATTTTTTAAAAAAATGTTTTACAGCCCTTAAAATTAGTTATCATGGTGCAAATAACTGGTGGAGACAGAGCAGCGAAGGTTTTTGGGGTCATAGCAGGGTTTGGTCAGCACTGGATCATAATGGAATGGAAGG